>CM048919.1:1954265-2074265 GCA_026686955.1 Epinephelus cyanopodus
GCTCAATAACTAAAGACAAAAAAAATCTTACCTAATCTTACCTAACAAGTTTGTTTCGGTCTCACTCCCTCTGACATTAGCTATTTGTTTACTTTCCACGCTTCCATTTCTCTTGTCGTGTGCTGAGCTGAACTGCCAATTAGAGTGGTTTCATTCATTGATGGGTTCCGCCATCTCTGATGCCCATTCATTTTGCTGAGTCGGCCAAAAAACAGCTGATAAGGGCCAACTAGAGCCAACAATGCCAGACCCACTGCAAAGTCTAGGGAAGCAGACGCTGACACTGACAGATGTGTCAGGGCCCTACACTGCACACACTTATACGGTTCCTTTGTCATTAGCAGGTAGTTAGCATGTGTTCAGCTACTGTTTGCTGTGTGAAAACTGACCTGGTGAAGTCAGTCTTCAAGGCACCAGTACCAGCATACTGCTTGGCGCACGCATCAGCATTGTCTGCCCAGGCTGAAAGTGAATAGACAGCAAAGAGGACAGAACAAAATACCCAAAAAGAAATAGAGGAAACAGATCATATTAACATCTTTAACCTTAAAAGAGTGATTAAAAAACTACTGAGGTCACTGGAGTGTGAGGGTGAGCCCACCGTTCTGGTACATCTTCTTAAAGTCTGCCTGCTCTTCAATCAGCTGGCCCATGTGGAGGACTCCCATTCTCTGCAGGCACAAACACATTTCAGTTAAGAGGCAAATCAAAAACGACCTTCTGACTCCTCTGTTAAAGTCTATGCTACAAGCTACTCGTATGTTTGATGATATTTCAGTAAGAAGCCTACCTGTTTTATGACCTGCTTCTGTTTTCATTTACTGTTAATGCAAACTTAACGCTTCCCCCATGTGTGTGATAAATTCCACAGCACAAACTCAGTCATGTCACACTCACCATTCTTCTGCTCTGACTTGCTTTATGAGCAAAAACACGGTTTTCCTTCTCTAATGAAATCCAACCCTTTTACTTTGCCATTTTTTAATTCAATTTACTTTGAATGAAACTGAACACTTCCTGAAAAGCAACAAATAAAATCTCTTCCTTTCCATGTAGGCTTTAAATGTGAAATCAAATTGACAGTAGTTCATTGAAAAAAACAACAACTTAACATCAAAGTTGAAAAAAAACAACAACAACAAAGGGTGAGCAGCAGAGGCCAGCACTACGTGACAGCTGTACTGATAAAATTAGTGCAGTGGAAATTAAAATTATGCTGAACTTATCATGTCAGCACATCTAATACATGTAATGCAACATATGGAGATGGATTTGTCTCAATATTATCTGTGAGAGAAGATCGACAATCTGTGTGTTAATGTGTAATCTGTAAATATAACACCATCCACAAATATGATCTGTAAACTCAAAAACTTTTTTGCAATATAACATACACATACACAGATAAATTCCAAAAGTAAAAATATATAAATTTAATTCAATAACAAATAAATAAAAAACATTTGTTAATATCTTCGTAACATTTACAACTTTTGAACAGATATCTGTGAATTCCATTTATATTTGTGAATTTTGAATATATGCATGCAGATTTGCATTTTAAGCACACCAAGTCTTTTTTTCATCATTTTTGGAATTTGTGTTTTTACAGACCTGTTTCATTTTTGCAAAACATGTTTGTGAGATTACAAATCTTTTATGTATTTACGTATGTACAGATTACACATTTAAACACGTATTATCAATCTCCACATACAAATAATACTGACAATTCTATCTCATTTGTGTATTTGAGAATCTTTTTATACATGAAAACATAGTTTTTTGAGTTTAAAAATCTCTTTTTTCATTGTGGTAGGTGTTTTATATTTACTTAGGTTACACAAATAATACCAATACAAATTTATCTCCAGAGGTTTCAATGCTGTGTCTTAATAATCACAGACTGCATAATTCAAAAATTGCATGTAAATTAGGGATGCACCGAATATTCGGTAACCAAATATATTCGTCCGAATATTGCAAAAAAAACCACACATTCGGTATTTGGTGGAATAAGTGAAAAGCAAAGCCGAATAATAGCGGCGTGTTTTGATAACACAACCAAACAGCGTGCGGTGACGGACGGAGTAAAATGTCGGCATTGTGGCAATATTTTACTCTGTCCGTCACTGCACTCGCATTTGCGACTAGAAATAGTTTTGTTCAAGCAAAATAAATCATTCAGCACGCTGTGCGAGTACAGATTTCAACCAGCAGCAGAAACGAAAGGCGAATCCCACCGGTTGTGGGTTGAACGGGGGTCACAGACACAGACAGGAATGTATTCCTGTCAAATACGGTGGCCATAGGCTTATCATTGATGGAGAAGTCCAGCCCCAATAATGTCCTCTTCTTGGCGTCATGACTGCCCAAAAGCACCTGGACAGCCGAGTCATGGCAGCACACAGGTATGTGATGTGCAAGAGGAGAAACGAACCATTCACATTTCTCTCTTTGTGGCAGGTAACGCTCCACAAACCTCATCGCACTTTAGGGACTGTTCTTTACTTATGAAGGGACTGTCCTTTACTTGACAGAGGAGGATGATGGCTGGTTGATTTTTATTTTATTTCATTTATTTTATTTTGATCCTTGCAATATTAATCACTTATTGATGCTGTTTTTGAAGTATGAATAAGTCAATGAGTAATTTATTCCATTGAAATATCATTGTATTATAGAGAAGTGATTAATTTTCTTATAAATGACAAAAGTCATACGGATTACTGTTAATTCATCATGTTGATCTGTTCTGTACGACATGTATTGCACGTCTGTCCGTCCTGGAAGAGGGATCCCTCCTCAGTTGGTTTCTACCATTTTTTTTATCCCCCGTTAAAGGGTTTTTTGGGGGGAGTTTTCCCTTATCCGCTGTGAGGGTCCAAAGGACAGAGGGATGTCGTACGCTGTTAAGCCCTGTGGGGCAAATTGTGATTTGTGATATTGGGCTTTATGAATAAAATTGATTGATTGATTGATTGATTGATTGATTGATTGATTGATTGATTGAAAAGGCACATCTGCCTCATTTTCGGTGTGGTATCGTGATACTACTCAGAACCATGATATTTTCACTGGTATTGTACCATGGGTCCCAGTTGTGATACCGTGACAACACTAATCTGGAGGGTGCAAAAGCGAATGAAAAATTAAACAATGGTATTCGGTACTCTGTATTTGGTATTCAACCAAATGTTTAATTTTATTCAGCTTCAGCCAGAAATTTTCATTTTGGTGCATCCCTAATGTAATTAATGTTACATTTTGTAGTAGGGGTGGGTAAAAAAAATAGATTTTTATATTAATTGAAATTTTTTTTCTCGGACGATTCTAAAAAGTCATTCTCTCCCCAGAATCAATATTTTTCTATTTATTTTAGGCCGTTTTTTTCACCGATAACTGATAAAATAGATTTATTTTGAAAGCGCTCCTCTGTCTCTGATGCAGCCGTCCCTGTGCCTGACCCGCCTGTCCCGCCTACAGCCCCCACTGATTGGTTACACTGATAGGTTATATGGCACAAGTGATAGCCAATCAACACTGAAGCTTCTACACACAGCGCCACAGACCAGAGGTGGACTGCTCTGTGAGCCACGGCAGAAAACATTTTTTTGGCTAATCGTCATCAAGTGAACATGACCTGGAGCTCCTTTACTTCTAAAAAGAGGACAGAAGTCAACTCAAAATATAGCTGGCATGAGTGCCACAAATGTGGAAAAACAATTAGCGCACGGTCTGCTAGCATGATGCTAACGTATAACAGAAATCTTCATAGAGGTGTTAACAGAAATTAGCCTCGAAATTAGCATTACAGCATTACAATGATGAACAATAAAGTGCAAGTGAGCAACTCTACATAACATAAGCAAATAAACTCAAAGCAATACATTTGTACTTACAGACATATGTTTCCTGTGCTCTATTAAACTTTAACCATGTCATTGTGCACTACTGCAAGTCTGGGACAAAGTTTTGGAAATAAAACATACAAAATTTCAGATATTATTATACAATATTTTCAGCCCAACTTTGCACACATTCGCAAATATATATCTTAAAAATATCTTAAAAATTAGTGTGCCGCCTCTCAATGCAGCGGCTCCACCACACCACTAGGTATTGCATGAGTTGAGTTTAAGTCGTTATACCTTTTCAGTGTTGAGTAGTGTTAGAACACTACTCAAAACTTTGTCCCTATATGTTAAGATCACATATCTAGTAAATTGACTAAATTTTTATATTGTACTTTCAGACTGTTTTGGAATGTTTTTCCTCTCCCAAAATTTGTCACTATTGAAACATATAGTATTATATTATACAAAAAAAAATACATATATATCTCAACCTGTTATGCTTGTTCCTTCCCCTGTCTAAAAAATTTATTTTACAAGTTTTTACTGAAGGTTTTCACAATTAAATCTATAAAAATGAATATTTTAACAAATTTCGAAGTTCAAATTATAGAATTCTTCAAAATCTAAATGCAATATTTCTTTGTAAAATGTATAACGCTGATCACATTGATTTCAGAGTTAATAATTGATGAAACAGAACATAAATGCAACCGACTGGCATCATAATACTTTAGTTGATATCTCAATATACTTTATGCTTTACAGAACACCCACTGTTTCATTAGTGACTGTCCTGTTTGTTTAGTAATGACCATTATTCTGCTTTTAAGGTTGCATCATATTCCCTCAAATGTATGCCTTATGGTGGGAATATTACAAAGACAAATGTTTTGTGGTCAATTAAACAATTTAATTTTTGAGAGAGCAGATCAGAGTAGAGTAGAGCAGAGTAGAGTAGAGTACAACAGAATAGAGTACAGCAGAGTAGAACAGAGCAGAATACAGAGTAGAGCAGAGCATAGCAGAGAAGAACGGACCAGAACAGAGTAGAGCAAAGCATAGTAGAGTAGAGTAGAGTGGAGAAGAGTATAGTGGAGCAGAGTAGAGCAGAGTAGTGCAGAGTAAAGTAGAGTAGAACAGAGAAGAGCAAAGTAGAGTAGAAGAGTATAGTAGAGTATAGAGTAGAGCAGAGTAGAGTAGAGAGCAGAGCACAGTAGAGTAGAGCAGAGCAGAGTATAGTAGAGTAGAGCAGATTATAGAGTAGAGCAGAGTATAATAGAGGAGAGTATAGTGGAGTAGAGCAGAGCAGAATGGAGTAGAATAAAGAAGAGCATAGTAGAGTAGAGCAGAGTAGGACAGAGCAGAGTAGAGCAGAACAGAACAGAGAAGAGCAGAATAGAGTATAGCAAAGTAGAGTAGAGCAGAGTATAGTAGAGTAGAGGAGAGCAGAGTAGAACAAAGTAGAGCAGAGTAGAACAGCGCAGAGTAGAGTAGAGCAGAACAGAGTAGAGAAGATTATAGAGTAGACCAGTGGAGATTATAGAGTAGACCAGAGTAGAGTAGAGCAGAGTAAAGCAGAGTATAGAGCAAGCAGAGTGAGCATAGTAGAATAGAGTAGAGCAGAGCATAGTAGAGCAAAGCAGAGCAGAGTAGAGCAGAACAGAGTAGAGCAGAATAGAGTAGAGCAAAATAAAGTAAAGTAGAGCAGAGCAGAATAGAGTAGAGCAGAGTAGACCAGAGTAGAGATGAGAAGAGCAGATCATAGAGAAGAGCAGAGTATAGTAGAGTAGAGCAGAGCAGAATAGAGTAGAGCAGAGCGAACATAGTAGAGTAGAGCAGAGCAAGACTCTGGAAACAAAATTATGGGGTTTAACGACTGATCATTCCATTTCGTCACTACCGAAATGATCCTGTCACTACCGAAACTTTACCATAAGTTTCGGTAGTGACCGTTTCGGTAGAGACATTCCTAGCTATTTTTCAGGATAGCTAAAGAACGCAAGCAGTCACATGGCTAACAAGTACATGTTTGAAGAGTTATTCACATAGAAAAACATAATATTCTGCATAAACCCCCCAAATTTTTACATAATTGAAGAGAACATGTGTTTGGTAGTGACAATTTTAAAAGTTACACACTGATTTTCAGACTTTGGAAGGCATTTATTGAAAAAAAAATGATGGGAGTCAGCGACTTTAACGATTTAACCAAGCCCCAACCTCTGGTGGAGACGAGTGAGACCAATGCGGAAGTGCCAAAAACTGCAGTTCACCGACTGTCCACTTGAGGCTGGCTCCGGAAGTGAGCAAAGTCCCATAGACCCCCATGTTAAAATGCCCAACTTTAGAGCAGAAATAAACATGTTTACAGCCTGGTACAAAAAATGGTTTTGGTCTCTATAGTTAATTTCCCCTTTCATGACAACTCTGAGGGGGGTGAATTTTTTTTCTAACTCTTCCGTTTAAATGTTATTAAGGTTTGAAATTGCGCATAATTAAGGGCGTGGTCACTTTGAGTGACAGGTGGCACCATCACGGGTGGCTAACTAGCAGCTAACTAGCCGCTGGCTCTGCTGTGCGGAGCTGAGCTCTGACTCGCCGTCTGCTCGGCGTCATCTCAGCCAGTTCGTGTCCATGTTCAAGGCATTGAACCTGTCCTCTCAGCCGGGTCTGTGCCTTCTGGATATGTTTTCAGGCAAATATTGGAGTAATATGACTTGCTGTTCAATTAATTATACCAACAGACCGTCCAAGAAGTCCTTGCTCCAGGTTTTTCGGTAAGTGAAATTCGGAAATTCTAGTATTATTTTAGTTATGTTTATATGTTAGCACTAATTAGCGGGTGTCGGTGTCTGCGGTCACTACGGTCACCACGTAGCTTGTCAGCAGCGTGTATCGGTGTCTGCGGTCACCACCTATCTGTCAGCTTATTATTGTATTATTAAGCCTTTATTTAATACATGTAACATAACGTTGATACCGGAGGTCTCATATTCAAGTGCGACCTGTATCACAGCAGCAACATCCACATCAAGTTACAGATCCACAGACAATAAGATACAACACAAGCTTAGCTTGATAACTAGCTAAACCAGCCAGCTAACGGTTAGCCTTCAAGCAAGACGCCGGTCCGGGGATGTATCGAAGTCAGAGCCTGACAGAGAAGTGTTAGGATTTAACGTTAGGCATTTAGGGAGAGAATATTTTGAACAAAAGGCTGTGTGAGGTTTGAAAATAAAGCTCCACCACATTAGTTAGCTAACATGATGCAATGTTAACATTGTCATATGAGCAGTGTAACGTTAACGTAACATTAAGGCTATACTTGTGTATGTAAATAAAAAAGTGGCGAACTGTGTGAAATTACAATAAGGTGTGTAACGTAATTAAAAAAAGCTAATGTGACATTTGACTGTCACATAAAATATTATTAAGATCAGTGTATGATATAGACCTGTAGCTACACAACAATAGATAATGCACAGACAGAATATGGGGACTGTGATGGTCACCACCTTTTTGTTTTGCTAAAATAAATTGATTATGATCTGTTGAACATTGAAGTAATTTAAATTGTATTGTTTGCATGTAGAAGTGTCTGCAAAGTAGGTAGCTAACACATATATTACTTTGAATATCTATTTGTCTGTGTAAAGTTTTCCTCTAGGTGACCCAGACAGACTGGACCAGTGGACACTCAACACCAGAAGACAGAACTGGACTCCAAACAAGACTTCCCGTCTGTGCAGTGAACACTTTGAGTCATCACTTCAGCACTGACTCCAGGATAAAGACACCCTTTTTCATACAGTACCTCACTAAACTTATTAGTTTGAAATGATGAATTATTGTCCATAATACAATTAAATGCATTACATAAATTACTAATTGTCATACATTACTAAGTACTCAATTAGGGCACAGCTTGCTCTGTACTATTACTGATAAGGTGAAATGACACACTGACACACCAGTGCAGTTTAATCTTCCCCTGATGCAGAAGGCCAAATTAAGATTTTATCAATCAAGGAACATGACATGTATTTACCAACTTTAACATTTTAGTGCTTTTTATGCAAAGACCCTTTATCAAAGTGAGAATTACTACCTTTCTCCCACACACAGTCTGTGAAGAAGCAATGGAAAATATATTCTCATAATGAGACAGCCGAACATAGCATGATTCCACAGTGGCAGTGAGCTTTGAGAACAGTTCAGTTTCCTTTTGATAGCAACAATGATGTTAATGTGGATGAACTGCATACTGTACATTCATACTCCAGTTGTTTTGATAGTACAGTTAAATTTAAAATCAAATTCAAATATAAAGTTGAATATCTACAGAATTTAAACACAAAACTATTTTATGAATTACAGCAACTTACTCAGCAATAAGATCATTTTGGTGGTGAGTGGGCTTTTAACCAAGACAGGCTGTAGTCAGTGTTTTCTACCTGTGTTTTTAACTTGTCATCTTTCTCTCTTGCAGGACACTTGAGGAAAGTTACAACACCTCGACCAATGTGATATTTACTCCACAGTAAAGAGATTGTTTAACAAGAAATTAAGATTTTGCAAATTATGACACTGGGTCCTAATTCATATGTTTTATAATTACTGTTGCAAATCTTTTCATTTATTTCATGTGTACTTTTTGTAACCTTCATAGTGATGATTTCATGAATGCAAGCTTTGACTTAATTTTGTTAAACTGTTTGTGTAATTGTTAGAATTTTTGTGATATAAAGTGGATCAGACAAAAATTACTTTAGAGTAAAAGCAAATTTTTTTGAAAACTGTCATTCATCAGTTTCCTGTGATGATTGGAAATGTAGTGGTGATTTAAACCATTAACAAAATGTAATCGTTATTAATGGCATCTTAATGTTTTCATTTATGTCTTAACATTTACCCAAGTTTGCATTTATCTCAGCAGAATGTAAAAAAGAAACGAAAAGCTGATGTTATGTACTGGTTTTGTCTGAACATTTCTTTAAGACAAATGAAGAAAATTCACTGAATAACGATTCTCCTTTTGTGAAAAACACGGAAATATCTGCACACTGAATAATTTACCGCCTAAGTCCCATAGGCGGTATTATTTATTTGTGACATATTGACATATGAGAAAGTTCTGTGGGTATTGCTTGGTATTGAGGCTTATATAGTGAGGCTAAAAAAACAACAACACATAATTGGCTGATTATCTTTCTGTTTGCCTCACTATAAAAACGTCACAATACCTTTGCCTGAGGAAGACCCTCTCAGAGTTGGCAACATAGCGAACAAGTGACATGTCCTTGGGGGCTTCAGAACTATTGTGTCCAGCTAATTTTTTGTTTTTCATTTTGAGCCCTTTTATCCAGTCAAGTACAGGGTTAAAATAATCAGGCCCACACAGAAATGGACTGCCTAATTTTTTGTCAGTGACAATGCTAAACATTAATGCTTTATGTTTTATCTGTAGTGTATGATTTGTTTGCCCTTTCAATTGACAGTCAGATTTGATTGTGAAATACAACATTCAGTCAGTAACAAAGACAAAAGGAGTGCAAATATAAATAGAATTTATTGAAATTTTAAACAAGTTATAGATGAATATAAAAACTCAACATTGGCCATGACAGCTTGGGCTATGTTCAGGCCTAACAAAATGTGTCCTAAAGGCCAAATTCAAAAGCAGTGACATTGCCAACTGTAAGCAGTTCACTGCATTTGGAAGTAACTAATTTACTTAAAAACATATAATTTCTCCTAGGTGTGAGATGAATGTGTCTGATGTGAGGGTGCTCAATTATGGCACCATTTAAACTATGGTCACATGTAGCCATAACACTGTAAACACATTTCCTGGCCTTATCAATCTTTGCTGGATTGCCACCAGCCTCCCACCTGTACCTTTGGGCCAATGAAGAAAATATTATCTTAATGCCAGGATGCTGGAGGTGAAGCTGGTGCAGATCCTCCAGATATATATATATATATATATATATATATATATATATATATATATATATATATATATATACACACACACATACACATATATATATACACATATATATATATATATATATACACATATATATATATATATATATATATATATACACATACATATATATATATATATCGATAGATCGATAGATACATACACACATACATATATATGACCATACATACGACCAAAGCTGTGTATAAACTATTATTCAGAATCGGAATGTAAATCGAATCGGGATCCAAGAATCGTGATGGAATTGAATCCGAACAAAAGCATATCATCCCAGCCCTATTATGTAGGAGTTATGAGCAAATATGGAGTGGAGAGAGAAATGGTTTCTATGCTTTTTACACAATTTTATAAAATGTCCCCACTGAAATTCTGTGTTTAACCATGTTTAACCTATAATGTGTTCTGCATATGTTGTGTACCCATGTCCTAAGGTTACTTGTTTTGATGAGACTGAACTTCTCACCTAATGATGAGTATTGCTCATTTAACCCCTACTGTGACAGCAGTGAGAGACACCAAGGTCACAAGCCAGGGAGGCTCAGACACCGAGATTATGAGCCAGGGAGGACACCAAGTGTCCTTGTTAGTCTCAGGAGATGTTGTTTCAGGAATGTCATGGCGCCACATATTTTGATTGTTGATGTGCATGTGTTATGGGAACTATAAAGATAGCAAGGTGAGAGGACTTGCTAAGCACTCGTTCACTGACTGACTGTTCATGCGGTTGTATATGTGAGTGTCTCCATTCATGAATACTTATTAAAACTCAAGAAAGACAGCCAAAGTGTGAAACGGAACTTCCCCTTAAACAACTGAAAACCATTTGCTATCAGCTGGAACTTGAGACAGAATTGTATGTGGATTTTGGGACCGTAGACGCCCTGGCCTGCACAACAGGATTTACAGCTTTCAGGTTTTGCACAAATCTCCACTCTGCAGGTTCGCCAGCATGTCATATTTTACACACAGGAAATATGAGCGTCCTCACGGGAGACTTTGCACAGGGATGACTGCAACGGATTTCACCATGCACATGTCAATATCAAAAACCCAGTCTTGTCTGCAAACGTGACTGAACGGGAAGTCTCAATGGCACAATTTAGTTTCTTTCTGTACACCCTCATTTCCTCATGAAAATTAATATGAGGATCAGTTGTAAACTTCCAGCATGGAGTGGCGTTCAGCTTTTTCTTTCGTTTTTCATCTAAACTTGATAGTGTTGCTGCAGTTGACACACATGACTGTGTGTCTGTGACTTCTGCTTGCTCTCCCAAGCCAGATTTGAGAGACACACTGATTGCCAACGCTGATTTGAATATTTGTAGATGGATCAGCTTCAAGAGACCCCAGCACTGGTAAAAATGACGCAGGTTTGGTCGTCAAAACACTGCAGGAGACAGTGATCGCAAGTCCTTTGTCATCCTCTCATTTGGCTCAAGCAGCTGAATTGGTGGCTCAGACAGAGGCATGTAAACTGGCAGAGAGCAAATCTGTAAACATTTACACTGATAGATATATTTGCAGTGTGGTTCATGATTTTGGACAAATTGGGAAGGATAGGGATTCTCTTAACTTCAACTCATCTTGCTGCCATTGTCTTTAGCCTTGCATGCTACCTCACTAACCCTTGCTTCTACTCCTACAGCCGTGGCAACGGCTGAGATAACAGACCTGCAGATAAGGGCCTCTCCAGCGGAGAAGGCCGTTTGGAAAAAAGCATGATGTACTGTGGTTGATAAAGTGTGGACGGGCCCTAATGGCCTGCCCTGTCTCCCTAGCTACCTATTTCATTTCTTTGCTAAATTGACACATGGTTTGGACCACGTATCAAAGGGGGAATGATGAGATGAGATGAGATACGGAGATACTGATTTTCAAGAGGGCAGTTATGCTGCAGAGTTTTGCAAAAGATGTGTGATCTGTACAACTATACTTTATAGTGTACCTTTTCATACTTTTGATAATTTGCAAGTGGATTTCACTGAACTAACAGCTAAACAAAAAAAGTTTGTTTTGGTGATTGTGTGTATGTTTTTAAAATGGGTTGAAGCTTTTCCCACAGCTAAACAGGATGCAACAGCAGTGGCGAAGGATTTGATCATGATGACTCTGATAATTCCCAGGTGAGAAATTCCAATTGGTGAGTTAGTGAGTATTGATCTGAGAAACTATTGTGCATATCACCCAGCCTCTGGAGGGACATGTGAGAGAGAAAATGCAACTTTAAAAACAAACGTGTGAAAGTGTGTGAGGAGACTAAGATGTCATGGACAAAAGCTCTTCATCATCAATACAATGCATCACGGTGGTTGTCACATTGTGGGTACTGATTGCTGTACATACATACCTGACATCACTGATAACATGACACATATGGCTGCTCATCTTAATGACCTGTTACATCTGGAGAAGAGCCGTGACACTGAGTTTGGAGCAGGTATGGACCTGTGGTCCTGGTTTTCTTTGAGTGGATGGAAAGCATCATTAATGCATCTGTTTGCCCCTGTCGTAGTGGTTCTGCTGGTGCTATGCATTGTTATGTGTTGTGTCGTGCCCTGTGTGAGATCTCTGATTACATCAATGGTATCATCTGCTGTAGGGTGCTACATGCAGATGGACCTATGGACTCCTCCTTACAATTCACCGGAGTCACTCATTTAAGTTCTTCTGATTCACATTTATGTGTTATGTGTTATGTTTACTTTAGAAATGTTTTTATCATTAAAGTTGATTCATTAGTGGTTTGATTAGCATATCACATTTAATCACACTTAGCAATCATATTTTTACATTACACTACTTCACACTGATTACACTTAGCATTAGTTTAGCACCATATTTACTCAATTTATTCTTTTGATTTTCACTTTCATTTTTTTCTAATTTTATTCATCTTCATTTGCTTTTATATAAGCATTCGCATGACAGTCAGTGTTCCCTTCATTGATTGTGTATTCTCATTAAAGATAACATTTTTCATTTATGCTTATCTTGCTTTAGCTTCGAGTTTAGTTTAAGGGATTTTATTGTCCTGATCACATAGAGGTTTTTTCCCTTATTAGGTAGTGTAGTTAGACTGACAAGTCTTTTACCTTCTCCTTCGCCTTATAGGGTGGGGGATGTTTGTCTTGCCTGTACTTATGACCTGTGACTTCTGCCTGGGTCTTCGTCTCCCATGTTGGAGGCTGGTGGTACTGGCGTTTGGCTGGTACGGGTGGAACTCGTAGGACATAAGGTTGTAAGATAATTTTCCATGCTTATGGTTTAGCATGAGAATGCTAAAAAGAGTGGAATGTGATGGAAAATTCTGTGTTTAACCATGTTTAACCCATAATGTGTTCTGCATATGTTGTGTACCCATGTCCTAAGGTTACTTGTTTTGATGAGACTGAACTTCTAACCTAATGATGAGTATTGCTCATTTAACCCCTACTGTGACAGCAGTGAGAGACACCAAGGTCACAAGCCAGGGAGGCTCAGACACCAAGATTATGAGCCAGGGAGGACACCAAGTGTCCTTGTTAGTCTCGGGAGTTGTTGTGTTTTAGGAATGTCAAGGCGCTACATATTTTGACTGTTGATGTGCATGCATTATGGAAACTATAAAGATAGCAGCGTGAGAAGACTTGTTAGGCAGTCGTTCACTGACTGACTGTTAATGCAGCTGTACGTGTGAGTGTCTCCATTCATGAATGCTTATTAAAACTCAAGAAAGAAGCCGACGTGTGAAGACTTTTTCTTTAAACTGTTCATTAAACAGTTGTTTTGCCACCACATATCCATTGTACCAGGCACAAGTTGGGCACTGCCACTGTTTTCTGTCTTCAGTTGCTTTAAATGTTATGTCCAACATATGATTATGGGGTCCTACCCGTAGCTGTGACTGCAGCGAGCGTTCAGCCAGCAGGCTCTGGACGACATTGGTACGGTCCAGACAGTCCATGCAGTTGCTCCGAAAAGTCCCCTCCTGATTCAACAGCACCTTCCCATCTGCATCCACCAGGAAATATCTGAATCCACATACACACCATTACGTCTGCCGTACAGTATATAGATATCTACCTGGTGTACTTGTATATCAGCACACTGACCCAAATTCATCCTGCATTTCAGCAACCATGTCCACTAAGATCTGCAGGCGGTGCCACCTCATACGGCTACACTCCTTGTGGAAGTCAAAGGCTATGTACCTGCAGAGGGGCAAGCATTTACCAAAGATATATTGAGCTCAACGTAATTAGAGGAGGTATAAATATGAGGGTCTAAAAGAACCCAGCTTTATATGAAAGGTAAAGAATGGAAATGATGGTAATCTTACTTGATCATGCCATTACCCAAGTTGGTCACCATCTTGCCAAATGCCAGTTCCAGTGGTTTCTCTGAGCCCTTTTGATTGATCTGTGAAATAAGGATAACAACAAGTCTAAAATCATCCGAACAACCATAACTCAGTTTTGGTTACTGCCATGGAATAATCTTAGTGAAGTGCTTCTTTCAAGCCAGGGTCATATCATGCATTGAAAAGTGTCAAATCTACATCTAGCTGGCACACTTATTTCATAAAATGAAAGTAAGACAGGTCATAGAATCAACAGATGATACAATTACACTTTTTCTCATCTTACCAAGTTCAAAATGACTTGTCTTCCATAGAGAATAATCTGTGAGTCAAAGTGTCTCTGGAATCCATCCATCTGAAGAAATAAACAAAAATAAAGGGAAAGCTGTGTAAGAAATGAAGATAAATAAGAGTACAAATACACAGAGGCTAGAATGTTAAGACTGCTTACGTGGTTCACTGTTTTGCTGATCTGTGGTTTTGGCTTGTATTTGAGATTGGGCCTTTGGGACCAGTAGAAGGGAATGGAGCCTCTTGTCTACGATGAAAAAGGGCATCATGCATAAACATTCAGAAACTCATTCCTCCATATACAGGGTCCGACGTTAAAGGTCTTCTTCTACTTGCCCTCCTGGGCAAGTACTTCTCAAATCTATTTGCCCCGTCTAAATTCTTACTTCCCCTGCCTAAGAGGTTCTTTTTCTTGCTGTGTGGTGCACATTTTCGCTCATGACTTATATCTTACGTCAGCAGAGACACTCTGCCAATGGAGGCAGCAGCACATAAAAAAGCAGCACACTGCAACTGGCCCTTCTGAGGACAGAAACAGGAGAGGAAATACACAGTTACAGGCCTGGAATTAAAGGCTAAGTTCGGTTTTTTGACATCTGGGCCTTATTTTTAGGAATAAATACGCTCGTAGACTCACCCAGACGATTTTGGTGGAGCTCGGAGCCGTTTTCGAGCAATTTAGATCCATCCGACGGCGTCTTCTCTCATGCCATAGAAGCGGACGGGGCCAGACATCGAAGCCCCTAAATTAGACATTATCTGCTGCGAAACTCGCTCATTTCACCTACATTTTATAAATGAATGGCCAGTGTTATCACCATGTCCGCTCAACTTCCTTGTTATGGTCATCCGGGGCTTTACAACGATGGGTCACTTTTGGTGACGTCATAGACGTGCGCCGCAGGAGCGCAGCTGAGTTCCGCCGGCGCTAGGCTAGGGGCTACACAGCTATTCTTGTGCAACATGACGGAATATTTATCCGATGTAAACGTGTCTGATGACGACTCCGAGTATGATGGATGCCCGTATCGTTTTGAGCCAGAATACACCGACAAGGAGCTATTTGAAAGGAGGATGCAGAGGGAAAGAGCCGAACAGCTGGCCAGAGAACAAGCGACCACTGCACGTCCATGAATGGGGGCTAACTGGTGTTGTTGTTGTGGACACTGCACGCCACAGACAACAGAAGAGGAGAGCTTTTGCTGCTCAGAGTGGGACTTGAGACCAGAGGAAACACGTATTGATGCCCCCCAAAATACGTGTCTCACTACACTGGAAGATTTTTCTGCCATGACAAACCGGGCTGTGGTAGAGACTTTTTTTATGTCCCGAGAGTCAACTTGCAGACGCAGCCGAAGCCAGCAGGACCGAACGGACAACTTTCGATAGAGTAAGTAGCCGATACACATGCAAAAAGGGTATATTTTCTATGAGTGTTTACTTTATAAATAAATAACGGTCGAAACAACTGACAATTAGTTTTGGAGAAAGCATATGACTACTTGTAAGTGTGCGCTAACAATGCAGACCCGTGATGATTGCAGCTCGAGTCACAATTTATTGTCTGCAGAGAATAACCATATCATATGCATTGCGAGTTAGTTTTTCAAAAACTAGCATGGACTAGAGTAAATTATATTGCGTTACAGTGCAGTATTCTTTTGCAGGAATGTATTTTTAGAAGGCTACTCCTGCTCAGACATAACTAGGTTGTGAAGACAGCTATTCATTTTATACAAGGAGCTTTATACGCTGGCCGACGTGCACTGGTTATCGACCAATATTATTACATCTTCAAAAGAAATGCATTACCTCCGCTGCGTCTGTTTTGCCCTCTGAAACAATCGGGATGGCATTCCTCCTGAGGTGCTGACGCTGAGCTTCCTGGCCTTTTATCTTTGTCGTCTTCGTAATGAAGTCTTCTGGAGCGAAGTGAGCGCTGCAGACCCGGTGACTGACCCTCCTCAGTTCTTCCATAGCAATATTCGGGTCCATTTTCAGGACAACAAGCAGAGCTTTAGTAACTCCGGGTTTTTCAAAGGAAGCCTGTGGAATGTGAACTTTGTCCACCTAGTCATTTTGTTTGGACAAAGTGGAAAAACGCAATGACGAACCATGTTTGTACCCGTGTAGCCCTAGCCTAGCCTAGCGCCGGCTGGACTGCGCTCCTGCGGCGCACGTCTATGACGTCACCAAAAGTGGCCCATCGTTGTAAAGCCGCGGATGACCATAACAAGGAAGTTGAGCGGACATGGTGATAACACTGGCCATTCATTTATAAAATGTAGGTGAAGTGAGCGAGTTTCGCAGCAGATAATGTCTAATTTAGGGGCTTCGATGTCTGGCCCCGTCCGCTTCTATGGCATGAGAGAAGACGCCGTCGGATGGATCTAAATTGCTCGAAAACGGCTCCGAGCTCCACCAAAATCGTCTGGGTGAGTCTACGAGCGTATTTATTCCTAAAAATAAGGCCCAGATGTCAAAAAACCGAACTTAGCCTTTAAGTCATTTTTAGGGCAAGGCCACTTTGGCCTTTCATAAACACAAATTTATTGGGGCATCAAGGCAAAAATGTGGGGCACCAAGGCCAAAACCAATGGCGCAATAACAATATGTGCTAATTACATTGAATGAAAACAAAACAATTTATGTGTTGAAAAACAGTTTATTAAACCTGGGTGTGCATGACTGGGGATATATCTTGTTTTTTGCTGTTTTGATTCATGTCCCTTATTCTTTTGTTATCTCCTAGTTATTAAGAAATTATTATTAGAAGAGGATTCTTTATTGTCCTTTCTCAGCACATTACATACTGTACATTTGACCTCCGCATTTGACCCATCCTACTGTATACACTAGGAGCAGTGGGCAGCCACAGTGCAGCGTCTGGGGACCATTGCCATTCTTTTGCCATTGCCAGTGGTCAGGGTCACTGACAGGAGTATTCACCTAACATAGCCTACATATCTTTAATTATATAATTATTTATATGTCTCTATGTATATTTTTACATAAATCCTCAATATTTTATTTGACTTAAAAAAAATCCTCTTCCTTCATTTAATTTGACAATGTTTATTGTGTTGTATTATATGTATTCATTCTCTACAGGATCTTGTATGTTCTTTAATGTGTGTTCAATTTATTTAAAGAAAAAAAAAAAAAAAAACGTTTTGGTGAACCCTGCAGCAAAGTGAACCCTCTTCCTCAGAGAGGATCTTTGCCTCCCAGTTTGTTCCTGGCGGCAGAGCAGAGTGAACCGTCTTCCTCCTCAGAGGATCTTTGTTCCATGAGAGCAGGCAGTGTAAACAACTTGCTGGCAATTTGACAGTCACTAGAAGCACATTATGACCCCCTGTAAAAGTTTCTGTGTGGTACAGTGTTGTACATGGGCTACGGTTAGCGGCTAAGGACTGAGAGGCTGTCCGGTATGTGTGTGTGTCTCTGAGGAGTGTCTGTACATTAACTTGTTAGCCGTAGCCTTGCTGTTTGTCAAAACAGGACATGCTACACTGGCTGTATTAGTATGACAGTAAATAAAAGAAAACATGATGATAAATATAAGAGGGTATAGTAGTGTTTGAGTAAGAGTATAGTGGTGTATGTATAAGAGTATGATTGTGCATGTAAGAGGGTATAGTAGTGTTTGTGTAAGTGTATAGTGGTGTTTGTACAGTACAGGCCAAAAGTTTGGACACACCTTCTCATTCAATGCATTTTCTTTATTTTCATGACTATTTACATTGTAGATTCTCACTGAAGGCATCAAAACTATGAATGAACACTTGGCATTCTCTCGATGAGCTTCAAGAGGTAGTCACCTGAAATGGTTTTCACTTCACAGGTGTGCCTTATCAGGGTTAATTAGTGGAATTCCTTGCTTTATCAATGGGGTTAGGACCATCAGTTGTGTTGTGCAGAAGTCAGGTTAATACACAGCCGACAGCCCTATTGGACAACTGTTAAAATTCATATTATGGCAAGAACCAATCAGCTAACTGAAGAAAAACGAGTGGCCATCATTACTTTAAGAAATGAAGGTCAGTCAGTCCGGAAAATTGCAAAAACTTTAAATGTGTCCCCAAGTGGAGCAAAAACCATCAAGCGCTACAACGAAACTGGCACACATGAGGACCGACCCAGGAAAGGAAGACCAAGAGTCACCTCTGCTTCTGAGGATAAGTTCATCCGAGTCACCAGCCTCAGAAATCGCAAGTTAACAGCAGCTCAGATCAGAGACCAGATGAATGCCACACAGAGTTCTAGCAGCAGACCCATCTCTAGAACAACTGTTAAGAGGAGACTGCGCGAATCAGGCCTTCATGGTCAAATAGCTGCTAGGAAACCACTGCTAAGGAGAGGCAACAAGCAGAAGAGATTTGTTTGGGCCAAGAAACACAAGGAATGGACATTAGACCAGTGGAAATCTGTGCTTTGGTCTGATGAGTCCAAATTTGAGATCTTTGGTTCCAACCGCCGTGTCTTTGTGAGACGCAAAAAAGGTGAACGGATGGATTCCACATGCCTGCTTCCCACTGTGAAGCATGAGGAGCAGGTGTGATGGTGTGGGGGTGTTTTGCTGGTGACACTGTTGGGGATTTATTCAAAATTGAAGGCACACTGAACCAGCATGGCTACCACAGCATCCTGCAGCGACATGCCATCCCATCCGGTTTGCGTTTAGTTGGACGATCATTTATTTTTCAACAGGACAATGACCCCAAACACACCTCCAGGCTGTGTAAGGGCTATTTGACCAAGAAGGAGAGTGATGGAGTGCTGCAGCAGATGACCTGGCCTCCACAGTCACCGGACCTGAACCCAATCAAGATGGTTTGGGGTGAACTGGACTGCAGAGTGAAGGCAAAGGGGCCAACAAGTGCTAAACACCTCTGGGAACTCCTTCAAGACTGTTGGAAAACCATTTCAGGTGACTACCTCTTGAATCTCATTGAGAGAATGCCAAGAGTGTGCAAAGCAGTTATCAGAGCAAAGGGTGGCTATTTTTAAGAAACTAGAATATAAAACATGTTTTCAGTTATTTCACATTTTTTTGTTAAGTACATAACTCCACGTGTTCATTCATAGTTTTGATGCCCTCAGTGAGAATCTACAATGTAAATAGTCATGAAAATAAAGAAAACGCATTGAATGAGAAGGTGTGTCCAAACTTTTGGCCTGTACTGTATATGTATATGAAGTATATAGTACAGTCATTCCGACTGAAAATTAAATCCGATTAAAGGGGGTGGTTTTTTTCATTTGTCATTCCGAATGAAAGAATTTTGTGTGTATGTAAACACTCATTCCTCTTTAAGTTTATTTCGGTCTTTCTGTGCATGCTCGTTTCCTTGCCCTTCTGGTGCGATGATGTATATAGTGTGCATAGCAACGGGCTGAGATAGAGCAGTCGGACTT
The DNA here is from genome assembly GCA_026686955.1 of Epinephelus cyanopodus. Lineage (NCBI taxonomy): Eukaryota > Metazoa > Chordata > Actinopteri > Perciformes > Serranidae > Epinephelus > Epinephelus cyanopodus. Next base: position 1,974,184 of record CM048919.1, read on the forward strand.
GTTGCACTCATTGGTTAAAGCACAGTCTGCTATCTCCATTCTTTGACCTTCTACCTCTCCTCTCCTCCTCAACAGACAAAGCATTAGCAGAACAAGGTTGTTGTTGTACTGCTGCTTGAAGAATATAAGCAAAACAAGCCCGAAAAACGCACTAAGAACAGCGTCATCAAGCACCTTGTTATCCAGAGCAAAAACTACAGTGTTTTCTCCCGGTAAACGTGAACATGTAACATCCGCCCCCTTATCCAATCAGAAACCTTCCCTGCTGTTGTTTGCACGTTACTAGCCTTGGTAGCTACATTAGGTTTACTGCTAGCGATGGCTTCTCCCTCTGCCCTCTCTTGCCCGGTGTGCCACATGTTCAGTTATGCCTCTGCCTCCTTTAGTGGTAAGTGTAGCTTATTTGTTGCGTTGGAGGCAAGGCTTAGTGAATTAGAAGCGCGGCTCCGCACCATGGAAAATCACCCAGCCACATAGCACAGCCTTAGCACCTGCTAGCTGTCCTCCGGGAACTCCCGTTCAGCCGGGACGTTGGATAAGCGTGCGCCAGAAGCATAGCTCCAAGCCGAAGCCCACGGCTCACTACCAGCCTGTTCACATCCCCAACCGCTTTTCCCCACTCAGCGACACACCCACTGACGATAAAACTCTGGTTATTGGCGGCTCTATTTTGCGGAACGTGAAGTTAGCAACACCAGAGGCCATAGTCAAATGTATCCCTGGGGCCAGAGCGGGCGACATTGAGTCAAATTTAAAACTGCTGGCTAAAGCTAAACGTAGATTCAGTAAGATTGTTATTCACGTCGGCGTTAATGACACCCGGTTACGCCAATCGGAAGTCACTACAATTAATATTGCCTCGGTGTGTGAATACGCAAAAACGATGTCGGACTCCGTAGTTTTCTCTGGACCCCTCCCTAATCTGACCACTGATGACATGTTTAGCCGCATGTCATCATTTAATCGCTGGCTGTCCAGGTGGTGTCCAGCAAACGATGTGGGTTTCATTAATAATTGGCAAACTTTCTGGGGAAAACCTGATCTCATTAGGAGAGACGGCATTCATCCCACTTTGGATGGAGCTGCTCTCATTTCTAGGAACCTGGAAAATTTTATTAGCAAATTAAATTCCTGACAACCCAGAGTTGAGACCAGGACAGAGAGTCGCAGTCCTATACGCCTCTCTGAGCTTCTAGTTCACTTACCCAGCCATAGTTTCCATAGTTTTATACCAACGGTGTCTGTCCCCCGACCACCTAAATTATTTAAATCTAATTAAACAAAGAGGAATTGTGCAAAACAACCTCATAAAAATTAAAACCTCTTCTGTGACAGAAAGACAAAACAGGAGAATTAAATGCGGACTGTTAAATATCAGGTCTCTTTCGTCTAAAGCAGTGTTAGTAAACAAGTTAATATCAGATAATCATATTGATTTACTTAGTCTCACTGAAACCTGGCTGTGTCAAGATGAATATGTTAGTCTAAATGAATCCACTCCTCCCAGTCATAATAATACCCACATTCCTCGAGGCAGCGGCGAGGAGGAGGGGCAGTTTAACCCTAGTCTGTTAATTAGCCCTGAACCAAAACTAGATTATAATTCTTTTGAAAGCCTCGTTCTTAGTCTTTTACATCCGACCTGGAAAACCTCGCAGCCACTTTTATTTGTTATAGTGTACCGTGCTCCTGGCCCGTATTCTGAATTTATATCTGAATTCTCAGAGTTTTTATCCAGTCTAGTTCTTAAATCAGATAAAGTTATTATTGTAGGCGATTTTAACATTCATGTCGACGTTGATAATCACTCCCTGGCTACCGCGTTTATTGCATTATTAGACTCCATTGGCTTCAGTCAGGGTGTACATGAACCCACTCACTGTTTTAACCATACCCTCGATCTAGTTCTGACGTATGGAATTGAAATTGATAACCTAACAGTCTTTCCACAGAATCCCTCGCTATCGGATCATTATTTGATTACTTTTGATTTCTTTTTACTCGATTACACACCACTCAGCAACAGGTACTATACCAGATGTTTATCAGATAGTGCTGTCCCAAAATTTAAGGAAATGATTACTCCATTGTTAAATTCAATACCAAGTCCTTTAGTAACAGAGGTTTCCCACGCTGACTTTAACCTCTCCCGAATTGATCAATTTGTTGATAGCGCCGTAAGCTCGCTGCGAACAACACTCGACTCTGTAGCTCCTCTTAAAAAGAAGTTAACAAAACAAAGACAGTTCCCTCCTTGGTATAACTCAAACCTGTAAATTAAAAACAAATATCGTGAAAGTTTGAAAGGAATTGGCGATTAACCAAACTGGAAGAATCTCGTTTAATCTGGGCAGACAGTCTCAAAACTTATGAGGGGCCTCCGCAATGCCAGAGCAAACTATTACTCAGCTTTAATAGAAGAAAACAAAAATAACCCCAGGTTTCTCTTTTCAGCACTGTAGCCAGGCTGACTGAGAGTCAAAGCTCTATTGAGCCTTGCATTCCTTTAGCCCTTAGCAGTAATGATTTTATGAGCTTCTTTAATGACAAAATTCTAACTATTAGAGGCAAAATTCATGACCTCCTGTCCTCAGATAGTACCTATCTAACCTCAAACACAGCTGTAACACCTAATATTTATTTAGATTACTTCTCCCCAATTTCTCTTCAAGAATTGACCACAGTGATTTCTTCATCTAAATCATCAACGTGTCTCTTAGACCCCATCCCAACTAGGCTACTCAAGGAGGTCTTACCTTTAGTTAACACCCATATATTAGATATGATCAATATATCCTTATTAACAGGCTATGTCCCACAGTCTTTTAAGGTAGCTGTAATTAAATCTCTACTAAAAAAGCCCACCCCGGATCCAGAGGTGTTAGCCAACTATAGACCAATATCTAATCTTCCCTTTATGTCAAAGATCCTTGAGAAAGTAGTCGCAGACCAGCTGTGTGATTTCTCCATGATAATAATTTATTTGAGGAATTACAGTCAGGATTTAGAGTGCATCATAGCACTGAGACAGCACTAGTTAAAATTACAAATGACCTTCTGATTGCTTCAGACAAAGGACTCGTCTCTGTACTTGTTTTATTAGATCTTAGTGCAGCGTTTGACACTGTTGACCATGAAATTCTGCTACAGAGACTGGAACACTTAATTGGCCTAAATGGTTCTGCACTAAGCTGGTTTAAATCTTATTTATGTGATCGTTTTCAATTTGTTGACGTTCATAATGAATCATCCGTACGTACTAAAGTTTGTTTTGGAGTTCCGCAAGGTTCTGTGCTTGGATCAATCCTATTTATTCTATATATGCTTCCTTTAGGTAACATCATTAGAAATCACTCTATAAATTTCCATTGTTATGCGGATGATACACAGCTGTATTTATCGATGAAGCCAGAAGAAAGTGATCAATTAACTAAACTTCATAATTGTCTTAAAGACATAAAAACCTGGATGAGCACCAATTTCCTGATGTTAAATTCAGACAAAAAGTTATTGTTCTTGGCCCCAAACAACTCAGAGACTCTTTATCTGATGACTCTACCACTACCGTAAGAAACCTCGGAGTAACATTTGATCAAGATTTGTCTTTTAATTCTCATTTAAAACAAACCTCACGGACTGCATTTTTTCATCTGCGTAATATTGCAAAAATTAGGCCTATCCTGACCCAAAAAGATGCAGAAAAATTGGTCCACGCTTTTGTTACCTCAAGGCTGGATTACTGTAACTCTCTATTATCAGGTAGCTCTAGTAAATCATTAAAAACTCTCCAGCTAATTCAGAATGCAGCAGCACGAGTACTAACAGGAACTAAGAAACGAGATCATATTTCTCCTGTTTTAGCTTCTCTGCACTGGCTCCCTGTAAAATCCAGAATTTAATTTAAAATCCTACTGTTAACTTATAAAGCTCTAAATGGTCAAGCTCCACCATATCTTAGAGAGCTCATAGTGCCATTGTAGGAGCAAAGTCTAGTACTTGGCTACTGAGATGTTTTGACCCAGAGCCTGGTTGACTCGCTGTGCATATTTAAATACCGTACGTTGATGAAGATGATGAGTGAGAATCCGGACACTTCCCCTGATGCAATGCGATGAATGGTTTATTGTACCAAAGCAAAAGTCCATATTCCGTGTAACAACCAGCAGCACACAAAAAGCCGTCATCTCCCACCACAGCGGTCAAAAACCGTTTTGCCCTTCCGGGTCAAAACCCTGTCCACAATAGTGACGTGCATACCTATATGCATTACTGCCCAGGTAACCTCACAGTGACACCACATGGACAAAAAAATGAATTGCAATGCACATACATACTTCATCCTCATAACATATTTGGCTGCTATACACCGGCCCCTAAATTGTTCATAAAACAATTTCAAAAAAAAAAAAGGCAGCAAATAGTTATGATGAACCCAGTTACAGCAATATACAGTGCAGCTAATTAAATTCACATTCCATGCACTAAACAAAGCTTTGTGACTGGTCTTTCAATAATGTTTGCTTTGGTCTGCAACTTAACAGAACGCACAAGCCCATTTTTATCTGGAAAAACTTCCAGAACTTTGCCAAGCGGCCAGGAACCACGAGGAGCTGACGGATCCATGATCACCACAATATCTCCAGCTGTCAAACTCCTTTTCCTTTTGTTCCACTTCTGCCTCTCTTGGAGTAAAGGCAAGTACTCCCGTATCCATCTCTTCCAGAAAAGATCATAGAGATACTGTATCTGCCTCCAGCGCCTTCTCACATACTGGTCATGAGGTTCGAACACTCCTGGTGGCAAAGCTGGTTTACCTTTCAGTAGGAGAAGATGGTTAGGCGTGAGAGGTTCCAGGTCATTAGCATCCTCTGAGAGCTTTGTAATTAGCCGATCGTTCAAAATGGCCTCCACTTCACATAACACTGTATGCAGCCCATCATCATCCAGCTTCTGCTGACGTAGAACAGAACTTAGAACTCTTCTCACCAGGCGGATCATTCATTCCCACACGCCTCCATGGTGTGAACCTGCTGGTGGGTTAAACGTCCAATGAATTCCAGCCTGTGACAAAACTCCTTGAATCTTATCCTGATCCAAAGCAGTAAGAGCCTCCTTCAGTTCTCTGTCTGCTCCGATGAAGTTGGTGCCGTTATCAGATGTTAAATGTGCCACTTGTCCTCTTCTGCTGATAAAAAGCCGCAGAGCATTTATACATGCATCAGTGTCCAATGACACAGCAACTTCCAGATGCATGTAAATATCACTCCATAACGCTTGCAGGTTGATCTTCCTTTCTTTACTTCAACTGGTCCAAAGTAATCCAATCAGGAATAACCCTCACTTTGGGTAGATCTGCCATTTTTTGTTCCACAGCTCTCCCATTGTAGCGTCTACAAAAGCTACAGTCACTGATGACTTTCCTGACAGCTGCATTAGCATTTGTGATCCAAAACCTCTTCCTCACCTTAGACAGTGTGTGAGTCCACCCGCTATGACCCAGATTCTGGTGTGTGTCTCTGAGAATGAGCATAGAGATGTGCTGCTCCTTGGAAAGAATGAGTGGATGCTTAGCTTCCTCAGGCATTGCTCCTTTGCTCAACCTCCCTCCGACTCTCAAGAGTCATCCTCCAAAACTGGATCCAGTCTATATATGGGACTTTGTCGACTCACTGTCCCCTTCCCAGATGACAGAGAGAAGATTTCCTCCCCCAAATCTCTGCTGCTGACAATAGCGAATTATGGCCACTTCTGCTCCCTGTAGCTCTTCCAGCGTCAGAGCGCCACTCCTGCATAGCAGTGTGACCCTCTGCCTTTCAGCCTGCCTCGAGCTATCCTGTCTGCTTTCCCCTGGAGAATTAGCCACAGAAGCCTCAAACTCCTTCCTCAAGCCACTCTTTGCCAACAGCATGGCTTTGACTCTGAGGATCCAGGCAACTGCTTTCTTGAGCTTCCTCCAGCTAGAAAAGTAGGTAAGGAGCCGGCCAGTGGGACTGGACATGTCACACACACTGATGGTATTCACTGTTACCTCCTTCCTGACCTCCTGGTCATTAGAGTCCATTGAGATGTCCAATACAGAGTTAGGCCAATCCTCCTCGTGCCTCCAAAGAAATGTGGGACCTTCCAACCATCTGCTGCTGCTCAAAAAATCAGAGACCTTCATTCCCCTGGATGCATCGTCAGCTGGATTGTCTTTGGAACTGACGTGTTTCCACTGTGAGGGTTCAGTTGCTTCTCTGATGGTCGAGATCCTATTGGCAACAAATGTGTGAAAGCGTCTGTCCTCATTGTTAAGATACTTCAACACTGAAGTGCTATCAGTCCAAAAGACTGAATCCTCCAACTGGAAGTTCAGCTCCGCCTTTAACAATGAGTCCACTCTGACGGCAAGGACAGCTGCTGTTAACTCAAGTCGGGGAATAGTTACCGCTTTCAGTGGGGTCACTCTGGCTTTACTAAGCAGGAAAGAGACCTGGATGTTGTTTCATGATTTAACATCCGGAGGTATGATACCGTTCCATATCCACTTTCACAGGCATCGGCAAAGTGATGTAATTGTGCATGTTTGACATCTCCAAAGCTCACTGGCTTGATGCACCGATCCACGCTGAATACAGCTAGCTGATCATGGCAAGATGTCCTGTGGCAGCCTGTCATCCCATCCATAGCCTCTTCGACAAAGCTCCTGCAGCATCATCTTAGCAAGCAAGGTGACAGGTGATAAAAATCCCAGCGGGTCATACACTGAGCTGGTGACTGACAGCATGCCACGTCTGGTGAGAGGTTGTTGTTTCATCTCCATTTTGAAAGTGAAAGAGTCTGTCTCGACACACCACTGTAGACCCAGAGCTCTTTCTACTGGAAGTTTATCCTGGTCCAAGTCCAACTCCTTTAAGTCCTTGGCCCTTTGCTCTGCTGTGATGGCTTGCAAAACAGTTCGACTGTTGCTGGTCCATTTTTCCAGGATGAAACTCCCCTTCAGACACAAAGCACTGAGGTCCCTTGTCATCTGAATAGCTTCTCCTTCTGTGGCTGAGCTCTTCAGACAATCATCCACGTAGAAATTCTGCTTGACAGACTGAACCTCATCAAAAACTCAGATTGGTTGTCATCAGCAGTTTTCCTCAGTGCATAGCTCGCACAGCTAGGAGATGACACCGCTCCAAATAGGTGTACACACATCCTGTACTCCACAAGCTCCTTAGTCACATCTCCATCCGGCCACCAGAGAAAGCGTAAGAAGTCTTTGTGTTCCTCAGAGACTCTCACCTGGTGGAACATGGCCTGAATGTCTCCCATGAATACCACTGGTTCCTTCCTGAAGCGAACTAGGACTCCAAGCAGTGAGCTGGTGAGGTTAGGGCCTTGTAACAATTCGCTGTTCAACGATGCTCGCTGAAAGGTGGCTCCACAATCAAACACCACACGGAGAGATCCTTTTCTTGAATGATGGACACCATGATGAGGGATGTACCACACCTTTCCATTTTCACACTGCAGTTGTTCCTGAGGCACCCGTTCTGCATAGTTTTTACTTATGAGTGTGTTCATGTACTCAGCATATTCCTGCTGCAGCTGTTTGTTGTTGGAGAACCTTTTCCTCAAACCCTGGATCCTTTGCTTAGCCACTGCAAAGTTGTTAGGCAGACAGACTTCCTGGTTTTTAAAGGGCAATTTCAAGCAATACCTTCCCTCCTGAAGCACTGCAGAGTTTTCCATTATTTCCAGAAACTTTAGGTCTTCTCTTGACATTTCTTTCTCCTTTGTGTTCTTCTCATTAAACTCATGGTTGTACTGCTCAGCCAGCATTTCCTCGAGTTTACACACAGAGATCCTGTTCACCATGGCCATAGGCAGCTCCGCCTCCAAAGCTGCACTGTTACCATTCAGTGGACCATTAACAACCCACCCCAGCACTGTCTTCACAGCGTATGGGCCACTCCCACGACTGTTAATAACCTCCCACGGTTCCAATAACTTGGGAGCATTAGTTCCGATTAACAGCTCGACATTTGCATTTATGGTGGGGATGTTCACTTTGGACAGATATGGCCATTTTGCCAGTTCTTCAAGTGTCACCATGTTGTCCACAGTAACTGGCATTTTTGTCTAAGTGAGAACCTCTGGGAGCACATGAAAGTCACCTCTGTCCAGCCCAGACACCTCCAAACCAGCCAATGAATAGGCTGGGACAACTGACCTTTGCCCCATGGTGCTCAACAGGAAGTTGGTTCTTCTGCCTGCAACATTCAGCTTCCGCATTAGATACTCTGAGCAAAACGTGGCTGAACTACCTGGGTCCAAGAAGGCATAGGTTTCTATAAAGTGATTTCCTTTTGCACTTTTCACCTTTACTGGGAGGATGGAAAGAACACACCTTTCCTCCCCGGCCCCTGTATGTCCACGTTTTGAGTGAAGCTGTCTGATTAGATGTTTCAGGAGTTTCCAGCGCTGGTTGCTTTTTGATGTGAAGCACGGTGGGATGGGTTTGACCACACACTCTGCATGTCAAGCGTCTGTCGCAGTCACGGCTCATGTGACCGACACGTAAGCATGCGAAACAAACCCCCTGGCCCCTCAGAAACTGAATCTTCTCCTTGTGCTTTTTTCCTTTAAACTGCTTGCATTCCTCCAAAGAGTGATTATGAGAGCAGCAAAGACATCCAGCTTTCTCCGCCTTCATTGAGTCTGATGTTGGTGGCTCCTTAACTCCTTCAGCCACTTCCATAGAGGTCACTGTGGTGGCAACCACATTTCCTTTGCCTCTGTGCCTGGGTTGGGATTTAAACCCGGTGCTAGGCTTCCCTCCAGAAAAACCAGAAGTTGGATCCTGTATCTCTCCAAACAGAGGATCAGAAAGAATTCTAACCCGACGCTCAATAAATGCAACCAGATCAGTGAAGCGAGCTCTTTGGTTAGTCGACTCCATTTTGTCATGAGATATAGTCCTCCATTGTTCCCTCATTTTGAATGGCAGCTTTGACATGATGGCTCTGATATTTATTGGCATGTCCAGTTCCTGCATGTATTGGAGCTCCTCCATAGCATTGCAGCACGTAAGAAAAGAATAGGCCTGGAGTGATTTGACGTCCTCAGATTTTACTGTTTGCCATGCCAAAGCCTTTTTCATGTATGCACTGGCGATTTTGTATTGATTTCCAAAATGCTTCCTTATGAGTTCCTTAGCCACTGTGTAACCACGCTCAGCAGTCATATGCTGGCAGCTGTGCACCAGCTCACGTGGCTGCCCTCTGGTGTACTGTTCCAGGTAATACAGGCAATCAGCTTTTCCTGCCTTTTCCTCAACTCCATGCTCAAAGGCTTTGATGAATGCCCTGTATTGAAGAGGGTCGCCATCGAAGGTGGGAATATCTCTCGGTGGAAGTGACATCAAATGCTGCTGCTGCACCAGAGCTGCCGTTATTTCAGTCTGCCTGTGCATGATGGCAAGTATGTCTCCAGGTGGGTTGAGACTGAGTTGATGATGGAATGCAGGTTGAACATTTACTGATTGTTGTTGGAAGTGCTGTGATGTTCCCAGTGTATCCTCCTGTTTCTGTTCATTTAGGTTGCACTGATACATTGAAGCAGCTTTGACCCATTCCTCAGTTTCCTTTGGTCGCTCATCCTTTGGTAAGGTTCTGTTGTATGGTAGGGTCCATTTTGTCAAATCATTTTGTTGTGTTGCTTTCCATGTTTCAGGCTTGTACTCCTCCGGCATGGGATTTAACCCAGCTTCACAACTTCTTGTCTCCTTTCCTAAATAGGAATTCATGCCATTGCTGGATCTTTGAGAAGCACTTCTGCAACCTGCAGCCTGCAAGACTTCCAATTTAGCAGTGGACGCAGCTATTTCAGCCTCCAAGTCGAGCAGCTCTCTTTTCCTCCTTAGCTGCTGTTCCTGCTCCTCCAAAGCATGCTTTTGTTTTAAAACTTCAGCACGTGCAACAAGTGCTGCCTTTTCAGTCTCCACCTTTGTGGCTGACATGGTTGTAGTACTTGTCCTGCCACTTTTATGACTCACACGACTTGAACGTCTATCAATATTTGACACACTGTCATTCGGATCAATGTCATCCACAGCATTACCATTTTCATTACATTCATAGCGTGCAACCCATCTTTTTGCTTTTTCAATGCACTCATTATTAGGCAACATTTTGGCTTTAAACCATATTTGTGTTTTTCTTTTTCATCACCTGGCAGTAGACACAACAGAGCATCATGCACATTTTTTATTTCACCACACAATTCAATCAACTCTCCGTGTGTGGTTGTGCTGCTGCCCTGGTCCTGCCAGATGCCTCCTGCTGCTGCTGCTGCTGCCGTCATTAGTCATACTTCTACTGTTATTATACACATGATTATTATCATACATGTATACTGCCAGATACTAATATATACTTTCAACATATTGTACCACAGTAGCCAGAACTATAACGACAATATTATTACTTTCATGAATGTTGTTGTAAGCTACTGTCATTACCGAGGATGTCATACAGATTACTGTATTGTGTCATACGGATTACTGTTAATTTGTTATGCTGATCTGTTCTGTATGACATCTATTGCACGTCTGTCCATCCTGGAAGAGGGATCCCTCCTCAGTTGCTCTTCCTGAGGTTTCTACCATTTTTTTCCCCCCGGTAAAGGGTTTTTTTTGGGGAGTTTTTCCTTATCCGCTGTGAGGGTCTAAAGGACAGAGGGATGTCGTATGCTGTAAAGCCCTGTGAGGCAAATTGTATTTGTGATATTGGGCTTTATAAATAAAATTGATTGATTGATTGAAACCTTAAAAGGCGATTAAACTGATCTCCTGTGTAAACCCTCATTTGGAATGAATATTTCTTATGTAAACTACCTGGAAAAACTTTAATTCCGAATGGTTTCATTCATATTTATTTCATTCTGAATGAGAAGCCATCATGTAACCATAGCCAATGATGACCTAAAAATAGATCTTGATAATAAAAACTAAGACAAAATCTCCGTTTCATTTTCAATGAAGAAACAAGCTGTAATGAAAATGTTAGTGGTGGCCTATCGACATTGAACACCAAGAATGGCCATGCTTCTAATTATCTTCAAATGCCACATGAACGACAGGCTGGCAAAGTCTAGTAAATAGTCTGCACCAGGATTTTTCACTAGCCAGCAACAACCAGAGCAACATCAGCAATTGGTGGAAGTTGTGAACTGTAATTCAGCAGTAAATAGTCAGCCGTGTGTATCTCACTGTGGATGGTGGAGCTATTGAATGGATTTGTGGAGCTGGTAGTTGCAGCCGTGGCTGTTTGCAGCTCTGCTTGTTAGCTGCTGAATGGTTGTGGAGCAAACAGCCACCAGCCGCCGGACTTCACAGCTGATCTCCACAGGACTCCCCCTCAGTCCACACTAGAGAAGGTTTATGGATTCATGCTGTTTGACAGGCAGGTAGGTGGCTCAGTTATTTGTGAGTGTAGTTGTGCTGTAAGTAAACAGTCTGAACTCAGATCAGTTTTCTCTGACAGAGATTAAAGTTTAGTTTTAATCACCAACTCTGTGAGAGGACAGAAGCTTAAACCTCCAACTGACATGTTACAAAAAAAGAAATAATTCAGGCTTTAATTAAGTCATATTTCTCCCTCTTAACAGTGAGATGAGTAAATTAGAGCTTACAATGAACGTGGTTCCTAGTTGTCTATGATTAGTTATTTATGGTGTTAAAGTTTTTGAGAGCATACATAGAGAGATGTTGGGCTTTTCAAATGATGATCAGTAAGTGTGTGCACATATTTCACCCCTTAAACCTGTCAAAAACCGCTGGAGAAATGACAGTTTGTAAGTGTGTAAAAATTATTTGTAGGGGTGTCGGTGGAAAAGTGGATAGAGCAGGCGCCCCATGTACAAGGCTGTTGCCACGGCAGCCCGGGTTCAACTCCAGCCTGTAGCCCTTTGCTGCATATCTATCTCTATCTCTATCTCTATCTCTCACACTCACACTCACACTCACACTCACTCACTCACTCACTCTCACACTCACTGTCGCATCCTTTGTCCAAACTAGATTGAGCCTAGCCGGGCTTGTGTAGGGCGAAGCAGTAATTTGCCTCGAGTTTGAATCGGGTCTGGCTCTCTCCAGTTTACCAGTGTTTTATGTCTTACTTTTTTTTTCTTTGTTTTTTAATAGGACAGGACATTCTCATGCATAAATGGCAGGAGATGCATTGGACTGACTCAAGAAAGAGAGAAAGAGGGAAACCTCTTGGTGCCCCCTGTGACTCAGTTAAACATTCACCATTCTCACACACACAATTTGAGGTTAAGCAGCTCACCCAAGGATACTTATAGATTCCCTAATGTATATTGGAGAGCTGGGGGAGAAGGACAGAGGATAGGCAAGACAGAGCAGGAAATCAAGTCACCTGCAAGGTGCAGACAATTGAAATAACAGAAGGAAGAGAAGGAGAAGTGCTGCAAGGAAACACTTTTTCACTTAAGTTGAACTAAATATTTTTATTATTAAAACATACATTTTTTACAGTAGATATTTGTGTTTTTAAATCAGGCTCAGGCCCACAAGTGTGTGGGTTCATGTAGGATCAGGCCTGTGGGAGGTGTATTCCATGTAAAAATAATTGTAGAGGATATAATGTAAACAGTTAACAAAAACTGAAGACTTGCTAAAATAGTTTGACCTATATTGAGGATTAATGTTGTGTAATATCACTATTGTAATAGCATTATTGCTTTGGCTCACCTGAACAAATGAGGCCTTGGCACTGTTGTACTGTACTATCTGCTCCGTTTCCACGTAATTAGCAGGATGGCCTTCTGAATCTATGCCTACAGACAAAAACAAAAGTGTAACAAGTAAGACATCTCATGCGGAGCCAATTATCACAGACTTAAAGGGGAAGTTCCGTTTTTTACAATCTGGACCTTATTTCTGGCATTAAATACGGTTGTTTACTCACCCAGATAAGTTTGGTGTCATTTGGAGTCATTCGGAAGATATTTAGATCCGCGAGAGCTGCATGCATCCATATAGTAGGAATGATCGGGACACCAAAAATGAGGCTCTAAATAACACATTATCTGCCGCGAAACTCGTTCATTTCACCAATATGTTTTTATGAATTGCTAGAGTTGCTTGTCATCATCATCATCATCTGGGTCATTTATACTGACCTACTAACCTCTGACCTGGATGATGTCATTCAGGTGCGTGCGCCGCCGCACAGCTTTGTTTCCAACTGGTATTTACTACTGCTACTGGACGACGACTTTGAATATGATGGATGTCCTTACTGTTTTGAGCCAGAGTGTGCGGATGAGGAGCTCTTTGAAAGGAGGATGCAGAGAGAGGAACAGCTGACCAGAGAACAACAAACCGCTGCGAGTGGGATTTGAGGCCAGGAGATACACGTCTGGATGTCTCCAGAAATTACTGTCTCACAACAGAGGATTTCACTTCTATGATCAACCAGGCCGTTGTAGACTTTTTTCGTGTCCCGAAAGTAAACTGGAAGACCCAGCCAAAGCCTGCAGGACCGAACGGACAACTTTTGATTGAGTAAGTAGCCCACACACATGCATTAATTGTTTATTTTCCTAGAAATTGTTTGCTTGATAAGTAAATAACTATGAGAATTTACATTTCTTTAGTTTCTTCTCATCGCTTGTGTAGAACGGCCCGCACACTGCACCAAAAGCAGAGGCACTTTTTACGCAAAACGTGAATTTATCATTACATAGTGCTCAGTGACAAAAAGTGAGAAACAGAAAGATGAACGTTTTGGTGATAAAGAGGATTGGCTTTACGAATTGCCTGTTTTTTTTTTTTGTTTGTTTTTTTGTTTTTTGCAGTGTGCAGTCAGTATAAATGACCCAGATGATGATGACAAGCAACTCTAGCCATTCATAAAAACATACTGGTGAAATGAACGAGTTTCGCAGCAGATAATGTGTTATTTGGAGCCTCATTGTCGGTGAGCCGATCATTCCCACTATATGGATGTACGCGGCTCTCGCGGATCTAAATATCTTCAGAATGACTTCGAATGACACCAAACTTATCTGGGTGAGTAAACAACCACATTTAATGCCAGAAATAAGATCCAGGTTGTAAAAAACGGAACTTCCCCTTTAATGTCCACTGGATGTGCATACAGATTGTATTATGGCTGGAACAGGAAAAATTACACTCACTTGAATGTATATAAATACCTACAATTGCTAACAGCTAACTTGAAACCAATATATAATAATGCACTTTATTTGTTACTGACTTGGTCTTTCCGTACATACAGCATACCTAGGTGTTCCTGCAATGGTGGCAAAACATTACCAAACATAACTGACCCTTCACTAAGTCCCACCCCTCAAACGCAGACTGGCCAACTATAACACAGTATTAGCCTGCTCCAACAAGGGTCCCACAACAACACTGCTGTGCTCCATAAAATCTCAGGCAATCATTTCAGATTTCCTTCATTTTAAGGCTTCATGTATTTTCAGCTAAGCATTGCGCCTGAAGCAAGTGTAATAGGGATACTCATTACCTGCAGAGGTTGGCAGGGGTAGACATTTCTTCGCTGTTCCAAAACCAAACCCTGAAAAGTGTAGGGTTAGCTAGCTAGCTAGTCAAGGTATAGCCTACTGAATCTATACACACCCTACTGATGCTTTTTAATGATTATAGCCAGGGCTGTCAAAATAATGTGCTCATTTAGTTTGTTTAATCACAGAAAAAATAACACATTAAAAAAATAATGCTGATTAATCAGCCAGGGCGTCTGTGGCTCAGAGGTAAAGCGGGTCATCCACCAATCAGAAGATCAGCGGTTTGACCTTTGGCTCCTCCAGTCTGCATGTCGAAGTATCCCTGAGCAAGATACTGAACCCCAAATTGCTCCCGATGATGCTTCCATCAGTGTATGTGTGTTAAAAATAGAGTAGCAGGCGGCACCTTGTATGGTAGCCTCAGCCACCAGTGTAGATATGGGGTCAGATCAGTCTCATAATGAATGAACTCACGCAGCATTTTTCACGAATGCTCGTGCTCTGGTTCACAGTTGTATTTTGGACTCACTAATGCACATGATCTTTTTCGCAAATGCACGCTCTGGTTCACAAATATAATGTTTATGCAAACTTGTAATATAAATTCGGAAATGCACACGCTCTGCTTCACAAATATTATTTTGAGGCACACTTGTAATATAAATTCACAGATCATGCCAATCACTGAATGTGCATTTACAATCTGCTTCTCATTTGTGAACCTCTCTACATTTGTGAGAGAAATCTGTGTGGTGAATTTTGAGGCTCCCCTGAGCCTGCGGTCAACGAACGTCACCATTGGCTGATAAATCTGTCAATCAAATTTATGATTCTGATTGACAGATTCATCAGTTAATCAGGTGTGTTCCCTTTCAGCCAATCATATGGCTCCTTCCATAGCTTCAACTCATTAGAATTCAATAACATTGCATGATTTACAACGAGACGATAATAAGATAAATGTGTTACTTACAGGTTGAAATTGATCCATGTCTCTTCCACCGTTTCAGTCTAGCACGTCTTGTTTGAACACTGCAAACACTAGCTCAGTAGCTCTGCGATTGGTTTAAAAGTTTGGAGAAAATGTAAGGAGCCATACGATGGGCTGAAAGCGAACACACTTGATTAACTGATGAATCAGATGACTAGAAAGGCGCTATACAAATGCAGGTCCATTTAATCCTCTTCTGTGGTGTCCTTTGACCCAGTGTGTCACTGAAGGCCACAGTGGCTTTGTCAAATGGGGGAGGCAGACAAGACATTTACATTTAAAAAAATGTCCAGATGGAACTGTTGATAGGAGCACTGTACTCTGCAGTTTCTGCAGTGAGTACTTCAAGCCTGAAATGTCACCTCAACGCAAAGCATTTAGCAGCAAATCTGGAGCTCCGAGGTAGCACAGCCTCTGATGCTAGTGCTAGCAGACAACCTCATCAAAACCACACTCGACCAGGCGTTCAAACACAAACTTGAAATGCCTGAAATGCCCGTTCAATGAGCCTGTAGAGCAACTGCATGTGTATGCGCAACTGGGCAATCAAAACATTGAAAATGGACCCAAGACAGAGCTATGGTGTTACTGGTGCCCGGCGCCCAAAAGTTGAGATTGTTTCAACTTTCAGCGTCTACAAACGCGCATCTAAAAAGACAACAGAAAAAGAATCCGTGTCTAAAAAGATGACAGAAAGACACTTATATCTCTTATATCATAAAAAATGCCTGAAAACCAGTCAGACAAGCCATATCATAGGGAATCGATTGTTTTACTGGCATCTCGTTTCTAGCACTCCTTGTAGGTGTGATCACCCCCTAACTTCCTAACAAAATCGATTGCAGTGGACAGCAGATCAGTTTCTGTGATAGAGGACAGGGGGACAATTGTGTCTGAAATACAGCAGCTTTACTACGACACATCGGCCAAAATTCATTTGAACTAAAATGTTTTAAATACTCCCACAGCAAAAGTTGATGTATGTAATTAATTAGATTAATTTTTGACATTGTTTGACAGCCCTAATTATAACAGCAAATAAAGACCTACCTTGCTTTACAGGAACCAGTGAAGGGAAAGAGGGAAACTTTGCTGATATTCAACCAGTCTTGTGTCATCACAGTTTTTGCAGGTGAATGTTGTTTGGCTTCCCCAGGAGCTCCCCACCCGTCTACTGGCGGAGCTGGTGCCACAGTAGGGAAGCAAAACACTGTTCATCTGCACACACTGGTATGACACACAGCCAGTTGACTATCAACAAAGCCTCCCTTTATATTCATTGTCTTCTGTCTCCATCACCAGTGATGTGGTGGTTCACCTTTACACTGTGTTCCATGGCCTATAGTTAGACTTTAACTTCTGACTGTCTCCATCTTTATAACCTGTTTTTGCTGCTTAGTCAGTTTGACATCCTAGATATATCATCCAAACACATATTGTAGACCCCTCTGTCTGCTTTTCTCTGAAAATGCTTTTTCATTTTTCCAAAAATATTATCGTATTTCTTCAGGGTGTGCAGTTAGTTACAGTGTGGGGTCCATGCTCACTCCAGCAGCTTGACAAATGGGGCGGGGCTTAGCAAAGGGTCAACTGGAAATGTGTCTACAAAGGAACATACTAAAGACACATCACTTCAGAAATAATTATTTCCAGTGGACATGGAAATGAGGGGTCAGTAAAGCAAGCAGCAGGCAGTAGTGTTACCTCGGACGTAGTAACGGACACCGGCTCTGAAACAGCTCCTCCTGGAGATAATAGTCCACTCACACACCTTACCATTGATGCAGCTGGACTTCATGATGATGACTTGTAAACACATATGTTAAAGAAACTTATATGGAATAGTAAGGAGTCAGTGCTATACATATCAAAAAATAACATGAACACATAAGAAGCACACCTGATGCCCAGGTCAGTATCAAAAACTTTTTTAATAACTATAGTAGCTTTGTTAGGCACTGTACTGTAGATAGACCAAAGGACAAAAACTCTCTATCAACACATTTAACTGTATAATAAAGCATATGGAACACTTTCAGAAGTCATGAATATAAAAAACAATAAATTTTAAAGCTTCACTTGGATAACATGGTCAGATGGGCCCAACATTGAGAGAGATCTCATACACTGTAATAAAAGTGTCTGTTTTGCATTTATTGCGGCAGTCACACAACAACAGGAAAGGATACAGCCATGGACAACAGGATACACAAACTTGTGTAACTGTGAGATAAGAGCAGTGTTAGATGATGACATGCTTTACTGTTGTACTGGTTTTTATCGTTCTGTGCACAATTCTTAACATAAGGTTACCTATGTAACCCTGGTTCTCTGAACAGAATGAGATGTCTAACAATCACAAAGCCCCCATCCTGTTTTATCAGAAGCATATATGCCGTCGTACAGGATAAGCCGGGAGGGCAGCCACTCTCATGAACATCTCAGTCATGATACTCACAGAATCAAAGTTACACAAGCAAAATTAAGCTCCTTCACAGCATTATTTTCAGTGTCTCACTATTGAACAACGAGGCTCCAACTTTGCCCGACAGGCTAAGCTTTAAAGGTCCTGACAAGGCTGTCGATTAGTGAGTGTTTGATCTGTATGTCCTATGCCTTTATTTATTTCCTGTCATAATCTTGTTTTATCTCTGTTTTAATTTAAATCCTTTTATACTGCAGTAAAATAGTTCATATGCGTTTGTAAATTAAAAAAAATAAAAAATAAATAAATAAAGAAAATTGGCTCCATAAAGAAGTGCCCCAGATTTTTGTCAGCTCTTAATTCATTGAATAATATTGCTATCAGGTGTGTCTCAACCATAATAGGTCAACTCTGTAGCCCTTCTAAATCCAAACGAAATACATATTACATTTGAAAAACTAGTATTTGAATTTTATAAAGAAAACTAAAATGGCTGCTCACTACGACTGCTGTGAAATTCTTAAATATAGAACTTTTTGTCAGCTGTGTCAGATCTCTGTCATCCATCATGTATGCTGTTCAAGAAAAATGATATCACTGGGAAGTTGGCCATTACAAGGTAAAAAAAAAAAAGGTAAAATATATCTTACAGTGAGAAGTGAAACTAAACGCTGTCAAAGAGAACGTTACTTGTGTTTTACCTCTGGCTGTGCAATGAATTCCCTCAGCAGGTGGCCATTCCAGACGAAGCGCTGATCTGCCTGAAACAGAGACGATTACCACATGTTAACACAAAGCTGAAAATAGACAAACATGGGTGTGGCCTTCACCTGGATACAAGCCTGACTGTAGGGAGCACACAAAAAAATTTAGGGTGCTGACACACCAAACCAATTGTTGACAGCTGGTTAATGTTGGGCCATTATCAGCTCCCATTGGCTTTTTTTTTTTTTTTTTTTGGGACCGATTCGGCATGTTGAATTGGCAACGCTGATGGCTGAGCCCGTTAGTGAATGAAATCCCTCTGATTGGCAGATCAGCTCAGTGCACGCAAAGAGAAACAAAAGTGAGAAAAGTTAATTAACTGCTAAAGTCCAAAAGGAGTGAGACCAAAACAAACTTGTTCCATTAGGTCACATTATTCACCTTTAGCCATGTTGCTCTTTAACATAAACCTTCCCTGATGATTTGTGTTATTTTTCAGTGGTGCACTGTAAATATGCTCTGCTCCGTCAACATCGCCAAGACAGTCTTCCAGTTTCCCTTTTTGGATGATTGGTTACAGACTGTCATCTGCTGGAGTGGAGAGTTATTTCCACTGATGCAGGCGCAGAATGTACATGCTAGGGCTGGGGTGACGCGTTGACGTTGTCAGTGTCATCGACTACGTATATACACACTTGTTGACGCAAATAATTTGTGGCGACAAGTCAGTTCAAACTAAAAAATGGCGGTATGCAGCAGCAGTGCAGTGCTCAGGCTTCGCCCCATTGACTGTGTGCACAGTGCCGTGCTGCAGGTTCGGACCGGGCTTGGTTACTATTGTCTAACTCGGGTCGGGTTCGATCAGGAAAATGCAGCCTGAACCGCGCTCTAGTGTGCTCACCTGTGTGTGTGTTAGGGCTGAACGATATATCGTTATCGTATCTATACCGAGATATGAACATGCAAGATATTAATATCCCAAAAGGCAATGATATTGATGATATAATTTCCCATGAGTTTCCCCAGCTTGACCTGCATGTACAGCTCAGCCAATCACAAACATTCTTTTTACGCTTGCCCGAAATGCACAGCTAAGGCCAGCCAATCACAAACCTCATTTCCTGCTTGCCTTGGATCGACAGCAAAACCAGCCAATCACAAACATCCCCTTGAGAGAGGGAGACGAGCTGCTGCTAGCAACTTGCTAGTACACACAAGACATTTGCGACTAAAATAGCTTTGTTCAAGCAAAATAAATCATTCAGCACGCTGTGTGAGTACACATTTCAACCAGCAGCAGAAACGAAAGTCGAATCCGACCGGTTGTGGGTTAAACTGGGGGTCACAGACAGGAATACAGCGGAGTGCTATGGCTGCCGCAAGATAACACGCTTTACCAGCGTTTCGCCATACGTGAACGGCCTGGTGACGCGAGGCTACCGGCGACCAAGAAGCCCGGCTCCAGGTGAATAAGTTGGTGTCATGACTGCCCTAAAGTACCTGAACAGCCGAACTGTGGTGGTGTTTCAGAGGAGAAACAAGCCATTAACATTTCCACAAATCTCACCGCAATTTAGGGAATGTTCTTTACTTGTCAGGGGAGGAGGGTGGCTGGTTGATTTTTATTTTATTTATTTATTTTATTTTGATCCCCCCTATGTTAATCATTTATTGATGCTGTTTTTGAAGTATGAATAAAGTAATTTATTCCATTGAAATATCATTGACGTATTATAGAAAAGTGATTTATCTTTTTATAAATGACAAAAGGCACATCTGCCTCATTTTTTGCTGTGGTATCGTGATACTACTCAGAGTATCACTCAGAGTACTGTATGAACAGTGCCTTGCAATAAAAGACACGGTGGGGACATCTGGGGCCTCCTGTGTCAAGCCCAAGCAAGGTCGGATTGCTGATGTATTCAGCAGCATAATGCCATACCAATCGACATCCAGCAGGCACAAAGACATTATAAACGCTATAACGTACCATATTGCTACACATGATTCCCGTGTATTCAGTCATTAAAGAGGGCTTCCAGAATCATATCGGTATCAAGATATGTAACATATATTACCCTCTCCAGAAGGCTCATCTCCTGAAACTCGGGGCTGGTGTTGGCCAGGCGCTGCAGAGAGTGGGTCAGGTCGTAGTTTGTTGCAAAGTAGAAGCCGTCCGTATGAAGCACATTGTTGATCATGGACAGGAATGTCTTGTTGTCTTGCATCTGAAACAAGAGACAAATCCAGCACCACAGGTGAGAGACAGAAACACTGAGTGGAGAAGGGTGGCAGTGCGGAACGCAGCCAGTAGAGGATGCAACTGCTGTATATCAGACACCAGGGTGATTCTGACAACAACATATATATGTATATATACAGTACAGGCCAAAAGTTTGGACACACCTTCTCATTCAATGCGTTTTCTTTATTTTCATGACTGTTTACATTGTAGATTCTCACTGAAGGCATCAAAACTATGAATGAACACATGAGAGTTATGTACTTAACAAAAAAAAGGTGAAATAACTGAAAACATGTTTCATATTCTAGTTTCTTCAAAATAGCCACCCTTTGCTCTGATTACTACTTTGCACACTCTTGGCATTCTCTCGATGAGCTTCAAGAGGTAGTCACCTGAAACGGTTTTCCAACAGTCTTGAAGGAGTTCCCAGAGGTGTTTAGCACTTGTTGGCCCCTTTGCCTGCACTCTGCGGTAGGCGTGTGACGAGATCTCGCGAGATTAAACTCGATGATATTTCTCATCGCATTAAAAATCTGTCTCGCGAGATTTGTGAGCTATCTAGGGCTGTAGTCAACAAACAAAATTTTGGTCGACTAAAGTTGCGCATAATCTTCAACTAATTGATTAGTCGTGGGGAAAAAAAATCTGCATGTTACTTTTACTTCTGCAGTGATGTCTGTGTCACTCTGCAGTTACACCTCCAAAACAAAAGTCGGCGGTGGAGGACCATGTTAAGTACTGTAAAGTTTAGTTCAAATCAAACTTTATTTATAAAGTTGATTCAAAACACACATTAAACATGGCTTAATAGAGACACTTTCAAACACAAGTACACAAATCAGCTTCACTATAAATCGCAGAACTGACAGACAAACGTCATATAAAAGTCTTTATCTGGACACATTTCCCCCACCAATACAATGTGCTAACGTTTTTAGCACAAGTCTATGGCATTTTACATTGTATAAATTAGCCTAGCGTCTAGCGATCTTTTCCTCTTCTAATATAAAGCCAGGGACGACAGCAACATGTAACAAAGGTAACGGTGCATAATTTGGCTCCATTACAACTCACAATAGTCACCGACAAAACAACTGTCTTATACTAAACATGTTTTCCAAGCATACACAACATGCTAACGTTATTAGCGCCAGCCTATGGCATTTTACATTGTATAAATTCACCTAGCGACTAGGGCTGCCACTAACGTGAATGTGGACATGCTAATATTCTTTAAAAAGAACATGGCTGTGTAGTTGCAGCAAGTTGTCAGTGACATACTTGGTCAGGCTCTGTTTGCACTATTTGCACTCTGTATTGACAGAGTAGAACTTTGATTTGGTTTTGCACATAATATTGTTTGCACTTGAAAAAAAAGCAAGAAATATTTTATTTTATTTATTTTATTTAATTTCAATTTGTGGAAGAAGTTTATTAAAAGGTCATGCTTACATCATGCATGTAAAGAGTTATAATAAAACATTTCAAAATGCATGTGCAACTTGATTAAATAAAAGTCTGTTGGTCCAGTCATATATTTTGTCATTGTAGTTTTCTTAAAATCTCGTCTC
Source organism: Epinephelus cyanopodus (assembly GCA_026686955.1). Classification (NCBI taxonomy): domain Eukaryota; kingdom Metazoa; phylum Chordata; class Actinopteri; order Perciformes; family Serranidae; genus Epinephelus; species Epinephelus cyanopodus. The sequence continues at coordinate 1,996,668 of CM048919.1, forward strand.
GTCTCGTTCTCGTGAACCCAATATCGTGTCTCGTCTCGTCTCGTGAGCTGAGTGTATCGTCACACCCCTACTCTGCGGTCCAGCTCACCCCAAACCATCTCGATTGGGTTCAGGTCCGGTGACTGTGGAGGCCACGTCATCTGCCGCAGCACTCCATCACTCTCCTTCTTGGTCAAATAGCCCTTACACAGCCTGGAGGTGTGTTTGAGGTCATTGTCCTGTTGAAAAATAAATGATCGTCCAACTAAATGCAAACCGGATGGGATGGCATGTCGCTGCAGGATGCTGTGGTAGCCATGCTGGTTCAGTGTGCCTTCAATTTTGAATAAATCTCCAACAGTGTCACCAGCAAAAAAAAGTGTGGGAACCAGGCATGTGGAATCCATCCGTTCACCTTTTCTGCGTCTCACAAAGACACGGCGGTTGGAACCAAAAATCTCAAATTTGGACTCATCAGACCAAAGCACAGATTTCCACTGGTCTAATGTCCATTCCTTGTGTTTCTTGGCCCAAACAAATCTCTTCTGCTTGTTGCCTCTCCTAAGCAGTGGTTTCCTAGCAGCTATTTGACCGTGAAGGCCTGATTCGCGCAGTCTCCTCTTAACAGTTGTTCTAGAGATGGGTCTGCTGCTAGAACTCTGTGTGGCATTCATCTGATCTCTGATCTGAGCTGCTGTTAACTTGCGATTTCTGAGGCTGGTGACTCGGATGAACTTATCCTCAGAAGCAGAGGTAACTCTTGGTCTTCCTTTCCTGGGTCGGTCCTCATGTGTGCCAGTTTCGTTGAAGCGCTTGATGGTTTTTGCGACTCCACTTGAGGACACATTTAAAGTTTTTGCAATGTTCCGGACTGACTGACCTTCATTTCTTAAAGTAATGATGGCCACTCGTTTTTCTTTAGTTAGCTGATTGGTTTTTGCCATAATATGAATTTTAACAGTTGTCCAATAGGGCTGTCGGCTGTGTATTAACCTGACTTCTGCACAACACAACTGATGGTCCCAACCCCATTGATAAAGCAAGGAATTCCACTAATTAACCCTGATAAGGCACACCTGTGAAGTGAAAACCATTTCAGGTGACTACCTCTTGAAGCTCATCGAGAGAATGCCAAGAGTGTGCAAAGCAGTAATCAGAGCAAAGGGTGGCTATTTTGAAGAAACTAGAATATAAAACATGTTTTCAGTTATTTCACCTTTTTTTGTTAAGTACATAACTCCACATGTGTTCATTCATAGTTTTGATGCCTTCAGTGAGAATCTACAATGTAAATAGTCATGAAAATAAAGAAAACGCATTGAATGAGAAGGTGTGTCCAAACTTTTGGCCTGTACTGTATATTATATACATATATATATATATGTATATATATTTATTTATTTATTTATTTTTTTTTTTTCGTTAGAGATTTTTTAGCTCAAGAAGAGGTCATATTGTTGAATTCATACAGTCCTAATCATGATGATCCTAAATTTATTAATGATCTCTATCTTTCATTGCTTCATTATGATATTCCAGTATTCTGGGGAGGTGATTTTAATTGTGTACTGAATGGAAAACTGGATAGATCTTCCCTTGGTAAATATACATTACCTAATATGTCAACTGCCTTGAAAAGTAGTACAAAAGATTTAGGAATTTATGAAGTATGGAGAACCCTTCACTCAGAGGAGAAAGTTTTCTCCTTTTATTCTCATGTGCATAAATCCTATTAAAGGATAGATTTTTTTTCTTTATCCCAATTAACTATTTGTCAAAAATTAAAAACTGTGTTTACTATGCTCGGGTTCTTTCAGATCACTCTGCATTGAGTTTTGAAATTGAATTTGGAAAATTATTGTTAAATCCCAAACCCTGGAGATTTAATATTATGTTGCTCTCAAAAGAGGATTTTACAATTTATATGAAGGCTCATTTAGAAACCTTTATTGATGTGCACCAAAATAGCACAGTATGCTCATTAATAATATGGGTTACATTGAAGGCTTATATTAGAGGACATGTGATTGCCTTTTCTTCATCCATAAAAAATAAAACAACTCATTGAACAAGATATGATTAATGTGGAGAGGCAACATTGTTTAACTAATGATCCAAATTTATTATATTAAATTGAAATATAATTCTGTTTATACATACGGTAGTAAATTGGCACTGATAAAATCAAAATTATCTTATTTAGAACAAGGAGAGATGGCAGGCAAATTACTAGCTAGACAGATAAAAAAGGAATCAGAAGATAGAACAATTCTTAAAATTAGAAAACAAGATGGATGCATTACAATGGACCCTCTTCAAATTAATGATGCTTTCAAATCATATTACACGGAACTATATACTTCTACCTCACAATACGTGCCGGATGAGTGTAAATCATTTTTAGATAATATTTCGCTACCTACTTTAACACTAGTTGATAGACTAAGTTTAGAGAAAAGATATATCCTCAGAAGAACTTGTGTCTGCTATGGCAACATTTCAAAATGGTAAAGCGCCAGGTTTAGATGGCCTGCCAATTGAGTTTATAGACATTTTTCTAATTATTTATTGCCTCTCTTTACTGCTATGATCAGTGCTTGTTTTAGGAGAGGTTGTCTTCCTCATTCTATTTGTTTAACATCTATGACCCTTCTCCAAAAGAAAGATAAGGATCCTCTCCAGTGCACCTCTTATAGGCCAATTTCAGTTCTTAATGCAGATTATAAAATTATTGCTAAAGTTCTTGCACTAAGGCTTGAAAAAGTTTTACCTAGTTTTATTCATCTAGCCCAAACTGGGTTTGTTTGTGGTCGTACCTCTACAATTTACGTAGGTACTTCAATATTCTTTATCACGGGGCATCGGTAGCGTAGTGGAAAGTGCCAGCGCCCCATGTGTAGAGGTGATGCCTCGCTGCAACGGTTGCAGGTTCGACTCTGGCTTGCAACCCTTTGCTGCATGTCAACCCCCACTCTCGCTCTCCCTCACTCCATTTCACTCTGTCCTGTTCATTAAAATGCAAGAAGCCCAAAAAATAATCTTAAAAAGAAAAATATCACACTAATGAATTAAATTCCCATAATGTTATCCTCTCTGTCGATGCTGAAAAGGCATTGATAGAGTTGAATGGAAATATCTTATGTTTGTCCTTTGAAGGTTTAATTTTGGTCCTAAGTTTTGTCACTGGGTATCAACTCTGTATAGTTCTCCTATGGCTGTTGTAAAAACAAACACCAACTATTCTGAACCGCTTGTACTTTCTAGAGGCACTAGACAAGGTTGCCCAATGTCACCAGCACTGTTCGCCACTGTTATTGAGCCGTTAGCTGCAATGAGCAGATCTCATGATTATATTAAAGGTATTAAGATTGGGAAGGAGGAGCATCTCATATCTTTGTATGCTGACGGTATCTTGTTGTATATTCATGACCCATTAAATTCAATACCATTTATTTTATCAGTATTTGGAAAATTTGGGAAGTTATCAGGTTTTAAAGTTAATTGGGACAAAACAGAGATAATGCCAATTTCCAATTTCGACCACACTTTATTGAAGAGTCATTTTAATTGGAATTGGTCTATTACATGTATTAAGTATTTGGGTTTGTTTATTCCTAGAAAATTGGAGGACACCTTTAATTTGAATTACCTTCCATCACTTAATAAAATAACAGAGGAATTAAAGAGAATGGGACATCTTCCTATTTCTCGTGGGTAGGGTTAACATAATTAAAAGGTCTGTTTTGCCCAAGTTTTTATATTTATTTCAAAATCTTCCGAATATTCCATCACAATCTTTCTTTAAAGTAAAGTACAGAGTTTAGTTTCCTCCTTTATATGGAACAATAAAACCATATGATGTCAGTGTTACATTTACAGTTACATTTACCATATGAATTTGGTGGCCTCAAGCTTCCCAATTTTTATTACTATTTTTTGTCATCTCAACTTAATCAATTTAAACAATGGTTTTTAAATATTTCATGTTCATGGAAAAGAATAGAATCTTTGGATATCCTTCCGTACAGCTTGGAACATTTACCTTATATTGAGCTCAAAGAAGTGGATAAAATTACTAAGAATCCGGTTATATTAAATAGTCTTAGTATCTGGAAACTGTCTCATAAATCGTTAGGATATAAGATCTCCCTTTCTCCCTTTTCCCCAATTTGGAAGAATCCAAGTATTACATGTTGTAAGGATGACACTTTAAAATTTTGATATGATAAAGGTATCCAGGAATTCTGTCATCTATTTGAAAATGGGACATTTCTTTCATTTGTTCAGCTACATCAGAAATATGGATTACCTTCTTCCCATTTATTTTTATTTTTTCAGTTAAGACGTGGTAAATACTGAGAATGGTTTTCTTCAAGAACCTATGCCATCAAAAATTGATGTCATATTAAACAATAAGGTGCATAACAAGGAAAACGTTATTTCTAAAGGTCTACAATATTTTTGTTGAATGTTATGTTATAAATACAGATAATTTAAGATATAAGTGGGAACAAATCTTGATATGGAAATACAGAGAGGATTGGACTCACATTTGTAGGCAAGGTCATAAATGCTCTTACAATCTAAGGCATAAACTAGCCATATTTAAGATGATACACAGGATTTATTATATGCCAGAGAAGTTATATAAAATAAACAGTGAGATGTTTTTTTGGAATTCTGTTACAAAGTTGAAGTCTCAATGTCTACATGTATCTGTCTCTCTGTCACCTAAATGCCTTTTAGGAACTCGTATGTCTGATAAGTGGAACAAATATTTTCCTGCTATGTTGGCAGCCAGGAAATCTTTAACTTTAAATTGGAAAAAATCCAACCCCCAGTAATAGTACACTGGTGGAATGAACTCTCAAGCTACCTTACACTTGACAATACATATAACATATATTACAACAGTAAAGGCAGATCCTCAGACTTTTTAAAAATATGGCAATCTCATATAGTATTTGATATTAAGAATTTCTTAGGCCAATGTAAGGCATCGTGACAATGATAAGACCCGAATGCAATAGTTTGTGTTGTTTTGTTGTCTTGTTTGTTGTAAGTTGGGTCTTCCAACCTTTGATGTCTGTTTGGTTGGTCAGGTTTTTGGTTTTGTTGTTTTGTTTCTGTTTGTTATGAAGGTATATCTTTGGAAATCATTTTGGTTCTCTGACTGTTCATAAGGGTACCAGCCCCTACTTAGGATGGGAAAATCGAGATATGAAGTGTTTCTCTTTTCTACTTGTTTATAAATTCCCTACATCATGAAGTATGGTAGGAAGACTACCTGATTATTTCAGTTTCATTGATATGGGAGGCCTACTTAGTGTTTTCAATTAGTGTAATGAGTAGAATTTTGGTTGGATTACTTGCCATGATGATGCACCATGAAATATGTCTTGGTGTGTATGGACTCAGAGACTTGACTTTTTATGGCACCCTCTACATTGCCAAGTTTCTGTTCTTGTTTTGTTTGTTTTTTTCCTTTCTGCCAGGGAAATTGAGATGTGGGGGTTAGTGTTCTGTGTATGTATATCCCTCATGCTGTGATCAAAATATAATTTAAAAAAAAAAAGAAAGCAGAATCTATCTTGTTCGATTGCTCTCACCTTTTACATCAACAGTTTCAGTTTCTTCAATCTGGTTCACTGCTCAGACTTCCACTTGCTAAAACTAACAGATATAAACATTCCTTTGTACCTTCTGCGATCGCCCTACTAAACTCCAGGAGGAAAAGGTAGTTTTATCTGTAGTGTTTTAATTCTTTCGTAACTTATTGGTGTTTTTTTTGGTTTTAAATCCAGTGGCTTTTATTTGTATTTTTATTTATTTATATTTTATTTTTACTGATTGAGTATTTTTTATTATGTATGCTATTGGTTGATGTGTACTTTTAAAAATTTTACAAACTTTTACTTTTACAAATAAAGGGATCGATTGATAGAAACACTGGCTCTGAAAAGGGCCATTCGCGTTTTCACATCGGCTTCTATATTTAGCAGCCCTTCCACAATGAGAAGCGTTGGAAAAACACATATTTTTAAATGTGAAATTGCTTTATTCAGTGTTTTTACCAGTTTAAATAACTGTGTTTAATTGTTTTGGAGAGGAAGAGACCTCTGCAGATAATTTGTTTCCCAGTAAAAACTTGCAGGTTAAATTTTTTAAAAAATATATACATAACCTTGTCTGAAAATTACCACATGCCAAGTTAACTCAGAATTTATTATGGTTTACACGACATAAGGGCACAAATTCAGAGGAAAGAGTGGCTCTTTTTGGCTCCTCTTCTAAAAATGCTTTTTTTCAACATTGCCTAATACTACGTCACGAGAGGGCCTCTGCGTCCTTGACCCTGCCTCTGTCCAATGCGCAGTAGTAGGTGGTAGCGAGTCTGAACGGTAGTAAACTTGTGAGTTAGTATTTTTTCAGTTGTTTACAGTGTATTTTACCATTTGTGATTTCACGGCTTCATCTGTGACCAAAAACGCAGTTTTGTATGTTCAACGCTAATTTTGGACAGGAGGATTATGTTCCTGGCGGAGCCTGTCCACCCTCTCACATACCCCCGAGGCTCGGGAGACCCGAGCCCGAGCGCCGCGGCCGCACACGAAGAACCGAGCCTCGGGGGTATGTGCGGGTGGGTTCCACGCAGAGGGAGACCTCCATGTTTGAGACGAGAGCAGGCGGTGTGAGGGTTGATGGGCAGTGGGAGGCATGTTATGGCTGGTCTGGCGGTCAGATTCTCCACCCAGGGCTCCAGACTGCGCCTAATTAGTCGCATTGTGCGAGGCCGTGCAACATAGTTTTTTTAAGTAGGAGCACCAGCACGACTTACAAATCCACCCCTCTCCCCCTTTTTCTTTCTTTTTTAAATTTTTTTTTTTTTTTTTTTTATAATTGCATTTCATGGAGGAGCGGAAGCAAGTGTCTCTGTGTGTGCCTGTCATGTGTGCCTGGATGCACACTGTGAGGCGGGGGGGGGGCGCCAGTCACCATAGCAATGTGCAGCAGTTTTAGTAGCCTACCTACGTGTGTACTGTACGCGGGGTTAGACAGAGAGGGGTCACAGAGCTGGTGTCGAGTAAAAAGTGCTGTGTCGTTTGACCATAAAGTGACGCTATGAAACGAACTATAGTTTTGTTTTTCACAAGAAAAAATTATCCAGAAACTCCTGTCGGTCCTGACTTAAAAACTAACTTCGGGCAAGTGAAAAAAAACCTTAGCGTTGAACCCTGCAGGGCTGTCTGTGTTGCTAAATTATCAGTAATGCAGTTAATCTCGACAAAATTATTAATATGTTGTGTCAATATAGATAGCTGGTGCTCCTAGTGGAAAAGTTAGTCTGGAGCCCTGGCAGTTCCCACACAAGCGCCTGTCATACAAAACTTTAGCAGGAAATCTCTCTCTCTCCCACCGCCCCCCCGCGGACATCAATACACCGTAATGTGGAGTTACAGCACACATAGCAAGATATGTTTGATACATGCTGATATTTGTGCATTAGTTTCTGTTATGGGTAAGTAGCATTAGTTAGCTTATCTAATACTGGCAGAATATTGATAGCTTTGTTATAACCTAATACGTAATGGCAAACTTATTGTTGTGATGTGAACATAGCATTAGGCATCCTTAGCTGTCGTTAGCCAACGATGGTCGCTCACCAAGACACCTGCCCAGTTCTCCACTGGTTCTCCTCACACCACAGCTCTATTTCTCTCCTGTGGCCGTTATTTCTCCTAAACCTGATCTGTTCCTGGTCTCTTGGACACCTAGCAGGCTCATAATTATAAGCCTGTGGGCCGTCGTACACATATGAATGTACGTTTTCAACCTCTTCAGTCTCAAAACTTGTACTGGGATCCATGTTTATTAATCAATTTAAGCTGGGAGTGCATGTGCGCAATTCTACCATTAAAACCGGGGGTGCTCTTGCGTTGTTCTTCCCTTCAAAGCGTCTACATCATTTTGTAGTCTTTTGTAGTTTTTTCACCTATTTTCGGTTGCAAACGCATCATGATTCGCTATAATATGTCACAGGGGAGTGTCGAAATGCATTTTGGGGTTTTTCATTCAATTATTTTCATCGGACTGCAGCAGTGGAGATAGCTCTATAATGAGTGAAGGCAGTGACTTAGATGGTTCACTTACAGGCGACCATATTGCAGACCCTGATTTCGAAGTCTTTGAACCGATAGATAAGGATTTGTGGATGAGGGAGATGTTAAGGGACGAGGAGGATCTGGAAGAGGATTTTGAAGGCTTCGAAACAGAGTGGAAGACTGAAAACTAGGGCTGTCAATAGCACCATGAAATTGAGTTCGAATATTTTCGAATTAATTTAGTAGAGTTTGAATAATATTCAAATTTATTTATTTTTTATTAATTTTTGTCATTATTATTGTTACTTTATTATTTAAAAAACACAAAAAACAAAACAAAACACGAATATAAATAAAATGCTTATTGCTGGTGCAATATGAACGTAACCTTCGGATGAAAACACCCGTTCTGACCGCAATGTTTGGATACTTCAGTGTGCCTGTAGTTTTCCACCACAAGAGTGGATCCTGGTCGGCTCATAGTGGTGTCTCATTCTGGTAACGTTTCATCTCTTCTTCAAAAAGGGTAGGCAGGGAGGCAGCAGGTGCACCACTCTCCCTGTATGTCTCCCCAGGTCACACATCGCAGACAGCGTAGTGGGTGGTGTTGGCATAGCAGGCTCCTCCATCCGTGCCTCTCCGACCATCTCTCGCTGGAATTCCACTGGATGCAGGTCCATTGCGGAACAGCTGCCCTAGGAATTTGGGGGTCTGCGTCCCTCTCTGGCCCGGCTTGTGCACGAGCCATTTCTGCCCGAACGGGATTATACGATGTTATTAATAGCAGGGCTTGAAGCAAGAAAAAATCCTGTGCCTGAATTCTTTTTAGAGGGCTGTGCTAGGGGGGTCCGGGGAAGAAATCCAGAAGAAAATCTTGAACATTTGACATCTAAATGAATTAATCTGGTGCACTTTGTGAGTATCAATCAAGTATCACATCAAGAAGCTAGAAAAACAATTTCAAGGATTTTAATGATGAAATATGAACAGTTCACCAAAAAAGGAAAATTTGGTCATCAGCTACTACAAAATGGTTGGGGCCGGGCAATTTTAGGCAATTCTGAGCAACAAGAACGTCTGCATTATAATGTACATATTACATCAGTTGAGGCTTAAACTCACAACCTCTGACATCAAGTAGCATCTTCTATCTGACTGAGCTAATTAGCAAGTGACAACTCATCTGTGGCTTCACAAATTATCTCCCACTTATCTCTACCCCCCCCCCCCCCCCCCCCCCCCTTCTCTTTCTGTATGTGTGAATTGCAACTCCCAACCTGTAGTCATTTCTGTGTGTGTGTGTGTGTGTGTGTGTGTGTGTGTGTGTGTTTTCATCTCTCTCATGTCTAGACCAAACTGAACAAACATTTACAGACGGACAAGCAACATTATAACTAAACAGGATTTATTTTTTAAATTTATTTTATTTTGAAAATTGGCCGGATTCTCTCGTCTTTTCTGTGTCCGACTTCCTGTTTGGTACAATCCACTCTATCCAGCTTGACAGAAGTGCTCGCGGCTCCCGTGAAAATTGACCAGACACCGAACTGAAGCGCTCCGTGGGCGCTCTGCTCTGCTCAGCGGCCTGTGTGGACATAATAGAGTCTTTATTATGTCTATGGTGCAGACAGTCAGATAGCTTAACATGGGCGCCGATAGAAAACTGCCTCTGCAGCTGGGCGCTGCGTTTCGGTTCCGCGTCCAGTGTGTCTGGCGTGACTGAGAGACCATGAGAACTTAAGGCCGCCCTACTCTGCCTCTTATTGGCTAGAACTCCTTGTTTACCTTGAGTAATGTGACACACCATTGGTAGTTGGAACTATCACTTTGCTTTACTTTAAAACGACTGGTTAAATGACTGTTGCTACGGCAAGATGATAAAATATTCACAAGAAAAAATATTCCTGCGCCGGAAATCCCGCACCGTGCCAGAGAACTTCAAGCCCTGTAATAGTATTTATTAATTATTAATGGTAAATCAAATTATCAAATTTAGGTTCAAACTTATAAAAAATATATATATTTGAATATATTTCTAACTTCAAATTTTTTTTGACAGCCCTACTGAAAACTACCACCTTAACAGTAACATCTGGGTTCCACCGGCTGCAAACATAAGCGCCACGTCAGCATAGCGTCGCGGCGTATTCATCTGGGCTCCACTGACTGCGTACGGAAGCGAAATATAAGCCGTTTCTCAATATGCGTTCTTGTGCAGACTTGTGTTCTTGTGACACGTCATCAGTCACAGCCCAAGTACTGTTCCAATTCAAAGTTCACATCTAGCCAAGTTCAGTCCAAATTCCCAGATGTGTTTTCGCAACACCCATTTCACTGGGGATGCATTATGGAGCTATTTTTGTGTCTTTATTACATATGAGAAAAAAAAATTATATGAGAGGGGAAAAAAATGTTTGAGAGAAAAAAAAAATATTTGAGAGAAAAAGTTTTCACACTGATAGCAAAAAATAACAATATTTGGGACTAAAAAAAGTTTTGAGAGAAAGTATTTTGAGAGCGGATCCGGAATTCACCAAATAAGTGTTCAGCATTGTAAAACTTTAAATTCTGGAGCACCATCGATTTAGGGTGATGAGGGGTGTAAGAAAATCGACTAACTTAATGGCTTGGGGCTTTTCTTGTAAATTATATTCTTTAAATTAAAAGTTTCACCGCATTTTTATTAGCTTGGTGCTTTTATTTTTACGAAAAAGCGCATCCATCGAATTCCGGATCCTGTCTCTCTCGCTCTGGTTCCGTTTCCTTACCAAAACAGCCACGGAAAGTTCCCAGGCTGTGTTTGAAACCCCATACTACATACTACATACTGCCATACTGCATACTGCCATGCTACATACTACATACTCAATCAACAGACAGTATGCAGACCGTTTACACTGTAGCATACTACATGATAACACACAATGCATTTCGCTCCTGCCTGAGCCGAAATCAGCCGGCCTACAGCTGATTTCCCTTGAGCTCTAAACTCTGTAAATATATAACTTTAGCAACATCTGAAACATTTTTAGGCGAGAAAGTAGCCGTTTAGATCCACAACGTGTTGAAAATCTGACCAAATACCAGCTGTTTACAATTTTGTTCGGACGATTTCGGAGATTTTGGCGCTACTCAAGCTAGTCGTACTGAGCAACGCACTTCCGGTTATTTTCACAAAATAAAACACCCGATGCCCTTCTTTATACAGAAAACCAAAACGATAAAATTTGTGCTTTTATTTTGAAAACAGGAGGCGAACCTACCCTTGATGTAGCTAGCCTGAAACCGCCGTTTTGACCGATCTCGTCCCGTTAATGAAATTTGACCGTTCAGAATGCCTCACCGGAGAGTCTTGTCAGCTCTGAGACGAAGATCGGCCCGCCGCAGGGCTCCAGACTAACTTTTTCCACTAGGAGCACCAGCGCTCCTTACTGAAAATTTTAGGAGCACCAGCACAAAATTTAGGAGCACTATCTATATCGACACAACATGTTCATAATTTTGTCGAGATTAACTGCATTACATATAATTTAGCAATAAACACAGACAGCCCTGCAGGGTTCAACGCTAAGGTTTTTTTCCACTTGCCCGAAGTCAGTTTTTACTTGCCCTATAAAAATAGTTTAATTTAAGTGGCTATCAAATAACAAAGACTGCAGTTATTTGTATGTTATGTAATCTTTATTCACACTGTATCGTTCTCTCTATATAATTTTACGCCCTACTTGAGCCATGCCCACCTCTATTTATTTTCCCCCCTCTCTCCAGTTCTGCTGTATTAACACCGAGTTTAATATATTTTGCTTCCATCTCTCTGCCCTGCTCTACTCTACTTCAACGCTACTTAGCTCTCTTTCTACTCTACCAGTAGACTACCACATCCATCTGCTGCACAAAACGCACACAGCAGTGTTTCCCCTAGGATGGAGTTGTAGCAGAAGAGGTGAAGCACACACATGAAAAATAATTTTCACATGTGTGACACTTTTTTGTATGCTTGCAAAGCACAGCCTGCTGGGATGTTTCTATGTATACTGGCACCAGAAGGGCTCTTTAGGACTAAGTACATACAGTACATGTGTGCACAGTAATGAGCAGGTGAAATGTCTGTCTAGCTTACATATGAGGTGTCTCAAGATTTAGGAACATACAATTTTATTGAACATAATAAAAGTAAAAAGTCACTTGACATGCTGCTGTTTTGTTCTATTACCTATTTAAGTGCTGGAAGTTGTTAATTACGTGACAACGCCTGAACGCAACACACAGCACCGAGTGCCGTGCCGTGCTGCGCTGCTGTGCCAGCAGCGTGTTTGTCTGTGCGTAACAGCAGTCTGTTGTTATTTACACACTTTCCATAACAATAACTTTGTCAGCTGTTAAACTGCGCCGGGCACGGGTCAGGTTTATCAGGAAAATGCGGCCGAGCTGCTCACCTGTGTGTGTGTGTGTGTGTGTGTGTGTGTGTGTGTGTGTGGCGGAACTCCGCCGTGCGCAATACAGAGAGCAGAGGATAAATGTTAACGCGTGACCATGTAGAGACAGAAATGACATAACACCATAAATAGTATATTGTTAGGTTATTATTTGAAGCGTCCGTCGCGCAAAATAATATCAATGGGGCGCTGTGTGCAGGACATTGCTGACTCCTCCTCTGAACTATCTGAAGTTTGGGAAACTGGCACAGGACCGACAGGAGTTTGTGGATAATTTTTTCTTGTGAAAAGCGAATCTATAGTTCGTTTCATAGCGTCACTTAATGGTCAAACGGCACAGCACTTTCTACTCGACACCGGCTCTGTGACCCCTCTCTGTCTAACCCCGCGTACAGTACAGACGTAGGTGCAAAAACTGCAGCACGTTGTAATGGTTACTGGCGCTCCCCCGCCTCGCAGTGCGCATCCAGACACACATGGCAGACACACACACACACGGACACTTTCTTCCGCTCCCCCATGAAATGCAATTATAAAAAGAAGGAAAAACAATAAAGAAAAAGGGGGAGAGGAGTGGATTTGTAAGTCGCGCTGGTGCTCCTTGTTAAAAAAATAGGTCGCACGGCCTCCAAAAAAGGTCGCAAAATGCGACCAATTAGGCGCAGTCTGAAGCCCTGCGCCGTCTTCGGTACATCATGCTCGCAATCGACTTGGGATTGTTCTCAGATCTTAATTTCCTTTTTAATCAACTATAAATCTAATCATAATATACAATGCAATATAACATACCTCACAGCCTGAAAATTGGAGGGAAAAATGTACATCATTGAACAACAAAGTCTTTGTGAATTGAATGATTTCATAAAGTTTCATAAGTTATGATATACTGTAGTAATAAATATAAATAAATAAATAACTTCTTTTTTCTTTTGTCCTGTTCGCGGCAAGGAATTGATGATCGATGACATCACATTACATTGCATCGTGGGTAATTTGAGTGTGAGTAGTAAGCTCATTTTGTATACTCAACATTTCTGGCGAATCTAGTATGCATCCGGGAACTTCTCGCATACTCAAAATCGCATACTGCGCAGTGTAAACACACTACATACTCAAAGAGTTAGTATGAGTAGTAGGTAAGTATGCAGTTTCGAACAGACCCAATCATTCAGTTGAATTCGACTCCCAAGACGATCCTCACCCGGCTGTCAATTCAATTGAGACTGGCCAATAGGAACATGGCCCCGCCCATGACATTATTTTCACAGCGAAAGCAAAATCCTGACACGAGAGCAAAGACTTAGGTTTTGAGAGAGAGAAGAAAAATGTTTTGAGAGAAACGATTTTTTTTTAAGAGAGAAAATGTTTTCACACTGATAGCAAAAAAAAATATAATATTTGAGAGTAAAAAATGTTTTTGAGAGAATTTTTATCTTTGGAAATCATTTTTTAAATCTCAAATTATTTTTTTTATATTCTATGACAAAACACTTTCTCTCAAAACTTTTTTTAGTCTCAAATATTATTATTTTTTGCTATCAGCGTGAAAACTTTTTCTCTCAAATATTTTTTTTTCTCTCAAACATTTTTTCCCCTCTCATATAATAGACACAAAAATAGCTCCATAATGCATCAGAGCAGACATGTGTGGACTTCAGACAGCCAGGTATCCCAGCATGCATTTCGCAACAATCATCGGAAAATGACAAGTGAGGGTAAGGTGCACAATTGTAAGCTATAATTACCGATATGTTACTGTTGTTTTGTCACAGAAAGTAGTGTTTTCATGCGTAGTTTAAACGTCAGACCCCTGGTCGATGTTTTAATATAGAGCCCAGTTGAATGTGACTGAGGTCCACTAGATGACAGCGGTGTCAGCGTTCATGTGTTTATGAGTGCTGACACCGCTGTCATCTAGCGGTGTCAGCGCTCATAGATAACAGACATGTGTAGGAGCGCTCAGACTGCCCCAGAGAGCAGCCTCTCTCGGGTAGTCCTTTTGAAATTCGTGTCTGATATCTCTGTAGTGGTTTAATATGAAATGTAATTTGTTTGGGGTATGTCTAATGGGCAACATTCAGTCTCCGTATAAGATATATTCTTATATTATTAAATGTTGCAACATGTTATTGTTCTTTGCATTATTTTGCTTATTTAGGCCTATGTGTTTTTACCATTTAATAATGATTTTAAGAATTTATTGTAATTTATTTATTGTATTTTAAGATTAATTGTCTTTATTGTAGTATTTATTCAACAGCATTTTAAATATTGATTATCTGATATGAATTGTATACCTGATGTCTGAAGTGTGGCTGAATAAAATTTTCCTCTTCACATCTGACCTGTTTGATCCCATTTATATTGGTGAGGACAGTGTAAATATGTGTGGGAGTGGCCTAGTTGAATTCATTTTGTTTGAGGCCATGCAGCAGGTGGGGAGGTAGACTGTACTGCCTAACCCGGCGGGGGAGGGCAAGGCTTCCTTCCCTGGGTCTACCTCCTGTGTGGTAGTATAGGTAAGGTAAAGGAGGTTGTGTGGTCAGTGTGTGGAGCAGTGAGACCTGGCATTAGGGGAGTGTCTCTGGGACACCAGAGATCACTGTCTAGCCTCCTGGAGGTGTCGTGGGACCAACTAGACGAAACACTGGTGAAAGGAGGTTCCCACCCGATGACCCCAAAGACATGTTAGTTATCACTGCTCATTGGTCAGTATAGTTAAGCCTTGCCATAATAGCGTATCATAGGGTTTAGGAGAGTATTCACTGAGTGTTGATCCTTTTCTAGAGCACAAACTTCTTGTGTTTATTTGAATTCAGAGCTAGCCCAGCTAGTGACTGCTGTGAACAGGGCAGCTGACAACAAGGGAAAGACCATGTGACCGCTTGGAAAGACAGCTGACAGGAGGGAAAAGACCCCATAGGTGCTGGCATGGGTTAGCAACCCATGGTAGCAGTGGTGAGGCCTAGCAGCCCTACTACAACCAAAATTAGCTACAGCCAACATAAGGAAAATACCCCAAGAGTCAGCGAGAGCAGGGGTGGAAGATGACTCACAGGTGGATTACATGGTAACAGACATTGGAACGGACACGACTATGACTTGGATCTGTGACTCAGTGAAGGATAGGGGCACGGACTTATCCTCCAGGGCTAGAATTAGCAGCACTCAGGGCAAGGCGAGTGCATCTGTAGAGGATAAAAGTAGCACAGTTGAGAACAAGATGCTTCAGGTTTGTCCTTGTGGCTGGCAGAAAGTAACATCAGTGAAAGGCCTCAGAACTCATCAGGGAAAGAAGAAGTGTGTGGCAAAGAAGGGGCAGAGTAGCCGCATTGATCAGTACTTCCTAAGAAGTCAGTCGAGTCAGTCGGATGAAATCCAGCGGCAGGTAGAAAACCACAGTTTGCAGGATATCAGTAACGCTGTCACTGAGGAGGAGGAGGAGGGGTATTAAGAGAGGATGCAGGTGACACTGAGGCCAGTACGCCAGTCAGAGAGAGAACCATGGAGCAAAAGGTTAGAATTAGATGGCCTAGAGCAAATGACAGGAAAGAATGGGAGATAGTTAATAGAGATGTATCAGTAATCTTGAGTAGGCTTAGAGGAAATGCAATAGAAAGGTTAGAAAAGATGGGAGATATAATGTATTCATATGGTGTAGAGAGGTTTGGGGTGCATGAGAGAAAGAGGAGTGGGAAGGTACAGGCAGGTAAATCTAGGCGGCAAAGAGAAATAGAGAGGTTAGTCAAGGAAAGGAGACAGATAAGAAAGCAGTGGAAAAAGGCTACAGAAGAAGAAAGGGAGGGAATTAAGGTGTTGCAAGAGGAGCTGAGAAGCAGGCTAGCGGTTCTTAGAAGGGCAGAGCATCTTAGGAAAAAGAGGAGGAAGAAGGAATATGCTAGGACAGGTTTTTTCAAGGACCCTTTTAAGTTTGTTAAAGGATTGTTCAGCCAGGAAAAGGGAGGGCAGCTTAAAGCAGAAAGGTTAGAGGTTGAAGAATATTTGAGAAACACATATTCAGATTTAGAGAAGAACAGGATAGTCGGTTTCCCACCCGATATCCCTCCATTAGGAGCAATAGAGCGTGAGATGGATGTTAGGCCACCTAGGTGGAAGGAAGTTCAGGAGGTGGTCAGGCGTGCAAAGGCTTCCTCAGCCCCAGGGCCTAATGGAGTCCCCTACCGGGTTTACAAAAGTGCGCCTGATACACTTAAATGTTTGTGGAAACAGCTAAGAATAGTTTGGGAAAAACAAGTTATACCAAGAGCATGGCGTAGGGCAGGAGGTGTCCTCATTCCTAAGGAGAAGGAGTCTATGGACATTAGCCAGTTCCGGATGATTTCCCTCTTGAATGTGGAGGGGAAGATTTTCTTCAGTGTAGTTGTGCAAAGATTAGCTAGCTACTTAGAAAGGAATAGATTAATTGATACCATGGTGCAGAAGGCAGGAATACCAGGTTTTTCAGGGTGTTTAGAGCACACTAGCATGATCTGGCACCAGATTCAGGCAGCGAAGATTAACAAAAGGGACCTACATGTAGTATTCTTAGATCTTGCAAATGCGTTTGGTTCAGTACCCCACAGCCTAATTTGGAGTGCGTTTGATTACTTCAGAGTGCCACAGGTAGTTGTTAACTTAGTGAAAGCATATTTTCAGGATATTAGGTTGTGTCTAAGTACGGCAGATTTCACAACAGGTTGGCAGAGGCTAGAAATAGGCATCATGGCAGGGTGTACAATTTCTCCATTAGCATTTACTATGGCGATGGAAGTAATCATCAGGGCTTCTAAGTGGGTGGTAGGTGGGGAGAGACGGCAGAACGGGTTGCATCTTCCACCAGTTAGGGCTTACATGGATGACATGACACTGGTGACCACAACAATGCCATGTACAAAGAGGCTACTAGAGAAGGTAAATAAGAACCTGAAGTGGGCCAGCATGAAGATCAAGCCTAGTAAATCTAGAAGCATCTCGATATGTAGAGGGAAGTTAAGTGATAGGAAGTTTGTCATAGATGATGAGGACATCCCAACAATTAGGGAAAAGTCAGTGAAGAGTTTAGGTAGGTGGTACAATGTAGAGTTGAATGATAAGGAACAGGTGGTGACATTTAGAAAAGAGGTGGCTGAAGGATTGGCTAGAATAGATAAATCAGAGCTTCCAGGAAAATTGAAGTTGTGCTGTTTACAATTTGGACTATATCCTAGGTTAATGTGGCCATTGTCAGTTTATGAAATCCCAATATCTGTTGTGGAGAGAATTGAAAGGTCGGTTAGCTCCTATATTAGGAAGTGGTTGGGCGTTCCTAGGTGCCTAAGTAGTGTTGCATTGTATGGAAAAGGGATACTTCAGCTGCCAGTATCTAGTTTGACAGAGGAATTTAAATGTACTAAGGTCAGGACAGAGCTTTTGTTGTCTGGGAGTAAGGACGTAGTAGTTAGGAGTGTGGTTCCAAATCCAACCAAGGGGAGGAAGTGGAACCCAAGAACGGCAGTTCAGCAGGCAGAGGCAGCTCTTAGGCATGCGGAGATCGTAGGTAATGTTCAGTTTGGCCGGGGAGGCCTGGGGCTTGGCTCAGGCAAACCGGTTTGGAATACAGCAGGTCCCAAAGATAAAAGAAAGCTGGTTGTGGAACAGATACGTAGACAGGAGGAGATAGTAAGGGGTGCAAAGGTAGTGGCCCAGGCTAAACAGGGACAGTGGTTGAATTGGGAAAGTGTAGAGAAGAGGAGGCTTAGTTGGAGGGACCTGTGGAGTATGGAGGAGAATAGTATTAGATTCCTGGTAGGGGCTACATATGATGTGCTACCAACTCCCCAGAACCTAAAACTGTGGGTAAATGAGGACCCATCATGCCCATTGTGTTCAGGTACGGCAACCTTAAAGCATTTTTGTCAGGCTGTAAGGTTAGTTTGTCACAAGGCCGATATACATGGCGACATAACCAGGTGTTGAAATGTTTAGCTGCAGGAACCGAAGGGAAACGAAGAGAGGTCAATTCAGAAGGTTATAAAGATAGGAATTTAGCAATTCAGTTTGTCCGTGAGGGAGAGAAATACAGAAGGGATAAGTTAGTAAGGAGGCAGGGGTGTGGCCGCCTAGTAGGTGCTTGTGATTGGGAAATGCAGGTAGATTTAGGGGGAAAGCTTGTTGTTCCCCAGGAAATAGTTTGTACTAAGCAGAGGCCTGACATAGTGTTGTGGTCATTGAGTCAACGGATAGTTTATTTCATTGAACTGACAGTTCCCTTCGAAGACTCAGTGGAAGAAGCCTATGAAAGAAAAAAGCTTAGATATGCAGATTTAGGAGCAGAAGCTGAGCAGCGAGGATGGAAGACTAGGATTTGACCAGTGGAAGTGGGGTGTAGGGGATTTATAGCAAGATCAGCTATCTCGCTCCTGGGGGAACTCGGAGTGCGGGGACAGAGTTTGAAGAAGACAGTGAAGGAAATGTCAGATGAAGCCATGAGAACCAGCAAGTCCATTTACTACAGAAGGAATAATGTTAGTTGGGGGCCAGCAGGGGGAACTACTAAGCAGGGCACATAACTCCTTGAGATCTGGTGGAGAGATCCACTTCCTCTTAGGAGGAAATCCAGGAAGAGGAAGGCTATTTAAGTATGGGAGTGGCCTATTTGAATCCCTTTTGCTTGAGGCCATGCTGCAAGGTGAGAGTGTTTGCTGATCCTGTGAGTTCATTTAACTCCTCTAGCTTTAATTTATAGTGTAGTTATGTTATGTAGTGTGTGAATTAGAGTGTGAATTAGGGCTGTGAAAGCCATGTGTAAGTAAGGAGGAAGAGGAAGGTTATTTAAGTGTGGGAGTGGCCTAGTTGAATCCATTTTGTTTGAGGCCATGCAGCAGGGTGAGTGTGTTTGCTGATCCTGTGAGTTTATTTATCTCCTTTAACTTTAGCTTATGTTAAGTAGTGTGAATTAGAGTGTGAATTAGGGCTGTGAAAGCCATGTGTTAGTAAGGAGGAAGAGGAAGGTTATTTAAGTGTGGGTGTGGCCTAGTCGAATCCATTTGGTGGCCATTTTGAGGCCATGCGGCAGGGTGAGTGTGTTTGCTGATCCTGTGAGTTCATTTATCTCCTTTAACTTTAGCTTACACTGTAGTTATGTTATGGAGTGTGTGAATTAGAGTATGGTGAATGTGCTAGGAAAGGTGGCAGTGTTGTTTGGGCTGTAAAAGCCACGTGTAAATAAAGAGGAAGAGGAAGGTTATTTAAGTGTGGGAGTGGCCTAGTTGAATTCATTTTGTTTGAGGCCATGCAGCAGGTGGGGAGGTAGACTGTACTGCCTAACCCGGCGGGGGAGGGAGATAGCCTAACAAGGTTTCCTTCCCTGGGTCTACCTCCTGTGTGGTAGTATAGGTAAGGTAAAGGAGGTTGTGTGGTCAGTGTGTGGAGCAGTGAGACCTGGCATTAGGGGAGTGTCTCTGGGACGCCAGAGATCACTGTCTAGCCTCCTGGAGGTGTCGTGGGACCAACTAGACGAAACACTGGTGAAAGGAGGTTCCCACCCGATGACCCCAAAGACATGTTAGTTACCACTGCTCATTGGTTAGTATAGTTAAGCCTTGCCATAATAGCGTATCATAGGGTTTAGGAGAGTATTCACTGAGTGTTGATCCTTTTCTAGAGCACAAACTTCTTGTGTTTATTTGAATTGAAAATAATCCAATAGCCTACAGTTCAACAGCACCACAATCTACAACTCAACACTTCAATAAAATGTCAGGCTTAATACAATACTAAACTGCTGTTGTTTTTTTCTAGGTGTACCAAGTAAACGGTCTCCATAAAAATGTAGACAGAAAGCATAGACAGAAAGCATAATGGTGAGACAAATGCAGTGATGGACAGTAACTAAGTATATTTACAAGTAGCTACTGTACTTAAGTACAAATTTGATGTACTTTGGGTATTTCCATTTACTTAGAGGGATACTGTACATTTTACTCAAGCTACATTTATTTGATAGCTACAGTTACTTTTCAGATAGGCTAGTTTGTTTTATATGTTGTGGTATCATATTTACAAGTTGCTGTGTGTTGTTATAGATTAGACTAGTACACCAGTGAAAGCTGTTAAAATTAGTTCTACCTTGACAACATTTAAATGCTGCTTGCATGTAGCGTACCTTGATTAATTAATACTCAATGCATATTCATGTATATGATGATCACAACACCTGAAATTGGGTCACTCTGCATCATGACTACTTTGAACCTTTAATTTTAAGTAGGCCTGTATTTTGATGACAATACCCAGATACTTTTACTCAAGTCAGATTTGGTGTGCAGCACTTTAACTTGTGACTGAGTTTTTGTTCTTTGTTGTGATATTCCTGGGTACTTTGTCCACAACTGGACAAACATATCAAACAGACATGCGAGCATCACACGTCTCATCCTCATCCTCATTCTCATTCTCCGTAGTCTTTCTGGGATCTGCCTCCTCAGCTGGACAGCCTCCTCCTCAGTCTTGCTGCAGTAGCTGCGCCAAGACGCCTTCTCCGATCTGTTGATTTTTTTTATTTCTATCTCGCCAATGCTCACGATCACAATAACCACCAACTCTCCACAAACTTTTCCCCCTGCACTTGACTTCTGATTATAATCAGAAGCCAGCTGCGGGGAAAAGGTTTTAAAAGACATTTTATGAAAATATTTTGGCTAGCCTATTTATTTGTTTTTGCATATCAGTTATTGAAACGTTAAAAACATGTAGGCATACATATTAATTTCTTACAATGTCTATGAAAAGATGCAAGACTGGGCTGTGTTTATATTGTTTTATTCTAAATGCATGTATACAACACAGTACAACAGCCAAGGCAAGCGGAGGTAGTGACATCATCAAGTTTGCTGCTGTTCCAAAAGCAGAAATGACTGTACTCCCGTCCTCCCATTCTTGGGAAGTCTGGACTCTCGCGTGGACTTGCCAAGTCCACAAGTCCGAACTGCCGACCTTGAGTATTGAGAAAAGGCTATAGAATATGAATAGAATATATGAATCGACAACATCGCTACGTCGTATGGTACGGAGCTACACAGAAGGCTCGCCGTAGCCCCCCGTGTAGCCTGATGTGCACCTCCCCAAAAATGTAACTACGTGTCGAGGTGACGCAGACCCAGCGCAGACCAGCACGGCTGTGATTGGTTTGCTTGGTAGCAACGCATTTCCGGTTCCGTATCTCCAGATTCCACCATCCCCGCCATCTTTAAACATCTTCTATTGCGATGTAGATGTTGCAGTATTAAGGCTCATCATGTATATATATGCCATTATGCTCAACGTTCAATACGGATACGGCCGGAGCAGTCTGCCCGTACTCCGCGTTCATTTCTCTGTGACCGGAAAAGCCAGAAGCTAAACAAAGAATCAACTAGAGACGACAATAACCACTCAGGAAATGAACGCAGCCTCCTACCGCTCTGGCGGTGAATTGCACCGCGACGAAACGGAGTGACGGAGAAGTTCGAAGGGTTCACGACAGTGTCTCAGCAACCATGTAGCGACGTCGTCGATTCAAAGCACGACCATAAATCAGGCTTAAGTTATTACATGTGTCTGAGTTATCTACAAGTTTACTGTACTGTTTGTCATCTAATCGCTTTCAAATGTCCACCACAGACATTTACACAATGTCATAGATAAACCTGGGTAAATGCATGAAAAAAAATCATCACATATCACTTCTGATAATGGTTTATTCATTTAAAAACACATTGTGCTCATTTAGCACACTATTTCATGTAGTTTTTATCTGCTGGAGGGTCACGTAGGAGAACGTAGCGTGACAAAAATAGAAGAGCCTCCTAAAATAGAGAGTTGTCGCGCAACAGACGGGGGTTGTCGCACCGCTCCCGTTGCCGGTGTAGCCGCTGTAATTGATTAACAGGGGGGTGAGCTGCTACGGGACTCGTGCTGCAGACATGTCGTGCCGCTGACGTGCCCATTGGATCCTGACCGCACGTCAGGGGTCAAAATACCTCTACCTGCAAACACAACCCCGTTGCAGGTAATAATAATGATGATGATAATAATAATAATAATAAATTATATCTGTATAGCACTTACATGCCCTACACCCTCAGCTGTTTGAACAAATCTTTATGGAGGAACTCTGGTCGTGTCTTGTCACCGAGACAAACACTTATTATGACCAGACCAGAACAACTCCATCCAGGGCAAAGTCAGCAAAGTGGGCTTACGTAAATCTGACCAAGATGAAAACATTTATTGGACTCTGCATCGGTATGGGGCCCATGGTGCTGCCAGTGCAGAGAGATTACTGGTGACAGAAGAAAGATCTCTTCAAGACCTGCTTCTCAAAACACATGGCCCGGGACAAATTTGTCTCTATCTGGAGGTAATTACAATAATAATACTAATTTATTGTGATGATGATGGCAGTTACAAGAAATGCTTATAAGAGTTGTTATTATTATATTAGTTATCATTATAATGACTGATAGTAATGAGAGAAAAGTTTCTATTTCTTCTATTCTTGATAATGGGCATAAGAAATTATGCATGTCATACAATTTCTTCTTTCTAACTAATATAATAATAACAGTCTATGTTGTATGTTACACTGGACTGTAGGCTACTGTTTTTACTTGTGTGTGATGGGCTCCAGACTAACTTTTTCCACTAGGAGCACCAGCGCTCCTTACTGAAAATTTTAGGATCACCAGCACAAAATTTAGGAGCACTATCTATATCAACACAACATATTCATAAGGTTTTTTTTCACTTGCCCGAAGTCAGTTTTTACTTGCCCTATAAAAATTGTTTTTAATTTAAGTGGCTATCAAATAACACAGATTGCAGTTATTTTTATGTTATGTAATCTTTATTCACACTGTATCATTCTCTCTCTATAATTTTGCACCCTACTTGAGTCATGCCCACCTCTATTTATTTTTCACCCCTCTCTCCAGTTCTGCTGTATTAACGCCAGGTTTAATATATTTTGCCTCCATCTCTCTGCCCTGCTCTACTCTACTTCAACGCTAATTAGTTCTCTCTCTACTCTACCAGTAGACTACCACATCCACCTGCTGCACAAAATGCACACAGCAGCGTTTCCCCTAGGATGGAGTTGTAGCAGCAGAGGTGAAGCACACACATGAAAAATAATTTTCACATGCGTGAAACTTTTTTGTATGCTTGCAAAGCACAGCCTGCTGGAATGTTTCTATCTATACCGGCATCAGAAGGGCTCTTTAGGACTAAGTACATACAGTACATTGTTGTTATTTACGTGACAACGTAAATGGAAGTTATTTACGTGACAACGCCTGAACGCAACACAACACAAGCTTCGCACCAAGTGCAGTGCTGCGCTGCTGTGCAAGCAGCGTGTTTGTCTGTGCGTAACAGCAGTCTGTTGTTATTTACACACTGTCCATAACAATAACTTTGTCAGCTGACAAACTGCACTGGGCTCGGGTCAGGAAATGAGCATGCTCACCTGTGTGTGTGGCAGAACTCTGCCATGCGCGATACAGAGAGCAGAGGAAAACTGTTAACATGTGACCATGTAGAGACAGAAATGATACAATGACATGACACCATAAATAGTATATTGTTATGTTATTATATGAAGCGTCCGTCGCGAATCTATAGTTCGTTTCATAGCATCACTTTATGGTCAAACAACACAGCACCCCGCGTATAGTACACACGTAGATAGGCTACTAAAACTGCTGCACGTTGCTATGGTGAATGGCGCCCCCCCGCCTCGCAGTGCGCATCCAGACACACATGACAGGCACACACACAGAGACACTTGCTTCCGCTCCTCCATGAAACGCAATTTTAAAAAAAAAAAAAAATAAAAAAAGAAAGAAAAAGGGGGAGAGGGGTGGATTTGTAAGTCACGCTGGTGCTCCTAGTTAAAACACTATGTCACACGGCCTCAAAAAAGGTCGCAAAATGCAACCAATTAGGCGCAGTCTGGAGCCCTGTGACTGAATAAAAATAATATCATCATACATGATGTCACAACATATTATGACAATAATGTGTCATGCAGGCCTATGCTTGTGTCTATATTTGGATGATAATGTCACAAAGTCCAAACACATTGAAAATAATGTGTCATATATGCTTTCATCCAACGTAACGTACACCTCCAGGATAACCAAGCAGAAGGCGTGAACCGTGCGGACAAGCTCTGGCAGCTGAGATGGTTCCTGGACCACCTCACTGCTCGATTCCAGGCACTCTACGAGGTCGATGGCACTGTGACGGTGCATGAGAGCATGGTGAAATTCAAAGGACGTCTCTTTTTCCGCCAGTACCTCCCCCTGAAACCTACAAAATGGGGTGTCAAGGTGTGGGTGATGGCAGAGAACTCCACGGGCTATGTCACAAACATCCAGGTAAGAAAAAAAAGAAAGTGAAGTAAAGTAGTAAAATAAGAAAAAATAAAGAAGAAAAATAAAAGCAGCACAGCACAAGTCATTCCCATATGCAAAGATGTATTGTTATTGTTGTTTGTAATATATTGTTGTTATTTCAAGTGATCTTTCAAGCACCAAGGCTCTTCCTCAGACTTGTTTCCAAACTTCCAGGTCTACACAGGTCGTGAGGGGACATAGGAGAAGGGCCTTGCACACCGTGTGGTCATGGATTTAGCCAGACCGTACTACGGCTTTCACCTGTCCATTTACTTCTACACTGGGGTAGAGCTGTTACAGGAGATGAAGAACCATGGCCTGAACGCCTGTGGCACTGTTCGAGCCAACAGAAAGGGACTCCCGACAAGAGAGCTTCACTGGGAAAGCATGAGAGCATGGGACCTCACCTACTGCATTTGGCAGGACACGAAGACCGTCATGGTGCTGTCTAACCACCATGATCCCACCACGACAGGGACAGTGAACAGAAGGAAAGACGGGGGCCAGCCAAACCAAGGTGGTAGTGCCAGCTAGCCTCACAGACTACCAGAAACACACGAAAGGTTTGTTTGACTGATTTGTTTTCATTGGCAAAATCTTTCATAAGGATAAAACAAACAAAAGCTTAAAAGCTTATTTCCACTGTGGTCCTCTGAGTGCAAATGTGTGTGTGTGTAAACTGAGTGTCATGTGTTCGTTCGAAGAAGTGGTGGAGGAGGGTCTTCTTCCTCTTGGCTGTGTCCTGCCACAAAGCGTACATTGCTGCAGGGTTGGTTCGAGAAACAGCCTTCAGGATCAAGAACTGGCTGGAGGACCTAGCAGAGGAACTTATCACGTTGGTGACAGAAAGCCCTCCTCCTGTGATGCCCCCTCCCTATCCTTCTCCTTCCCCCCTCCTCCTTCTCCTTTTCCTCCTCCCTTCCTTTTTCCACCAAAGCAGTTCCAGTGCTGGTTCTGGGCCAGTGCTTAATTTGGAACCAGTTTTCCTGTTTCGACCGACAAAAGAACTGGCTCAGGGCCAGAAAAACTGGTTCCAGAGTGGCACCACTTCTTTGCTGGGCTAGAAGAAAGAACCAATACGTCACGGGGAAGGGGCGGGGTTATTGAGCCGCTCAGCCGCTGCAATGAATGCTGGAGGCGATGGTGGACAAAAGCGTAACGCCACCGCAAACGGACCCTGGTAAGTTTCTTTTCGAACATTTTCGCCATGCACATAGTTGTTTAGTTTTACCAGTTTTTTCAGATAACAGCTGTGTCCCAGTTTAGGCCTGCGTCCCTCGAAGGATGCAGCGCTAAATTGGGACACAGCTATTGTTTGTGATGTCTGCTCGGGTTAATGTTAACTGATCAACAGGTTAATGTTAGCAAGTTACTTAGCCATGGGCTCACCTATCAGCCCCACTTACAGTTGGCTAAACATAATATAATGTGCAGTGGACGAGTCACTGTTTAAAGCGCTGTTTTTCATGTGGTCTACAGAGTTATCTGCTCCCACTACGAGCTAACATCGCTACTCCACTGCAGCTCGCCAACACCATCCAGCAGCTGAGGTCAAAGCAACACAGCAAGGACCTGAATGATGCCCTGCTGCAGAAGCTGGAGACTGACACCAGTGTGTTTCTTAATGGGAAGTTTTAGTTGTGCACATTCAATGCATGCTTGTCACTTTTATTATTAGCTTGTTTTTTGTAATTAAATTAAAAAATAATTCTAAAGAGACATGTCTGCCTCTGTATGTTTTCACTTAATGATGTACAATTTAACTGTGTAATAAGTTCAAGTAAAGCTAGTAAAAACAAGTAAAGAACTCAACAGGTTACTCATTTATGAAGATGCTTTTCATAGATGTCTTCAGTCACTGTGTTTATAAAGAAATGAGAACATGACAGCCACAATCATTTACATGAATTTATTGAACTGAAGGATGAAACAATATTGGTGACATGAAGTAGTCCAGTAAACACAGGTAGAAGTAGTCAGGTAAGCAGCAACAAAACAGCAAAAACAATGGAGAGTAGCAGCCAAAACGTGCATCATACACAACCAGAACTTAATATAAGAAACATTTGAATGGCAGGTTTTTAGGAGGCACCTCCACCGTCCTTTCAGTCTCCCAAAAGCCATTTCCACAACCTACCGTGCACTGCTTAATCTGTAGTTATAGATGTGTTGTTCAGGGGTCAATCTGCCAGTGTCCACAAAGGGCTTCATGAATCAGCTCTGCATGGGGTAGGACAAAAATGTATAGGTAAATAAGCATATTGAGTGGAGAGTGATCAATACTAAAATCAATATCCATCATGCTATTTAACCCTTATGCCTCATTTAATAAAATTTTGCTTGTATTGAAAAATAAATGTGTATGCGCATGACTGTCTGTACATAAATGTGTGAATGTGCAGATACATACAGGGTCTTGCAGATCTGCATTCATAGCATGTGAATGTGCTGTACATTTATGTATGAGGAAATGTACAGCACATTTTAAGGGTAATATATCATGCTACACTGACTTGTACTTTCATACAGTTTGTTTACATGTATTTCAAATAGTTCATTTCACAGAGCTAAGCATCTTCTTTTGTCCAGCTGAAACTACAATAAGCTCTCAGTTGTCTAAATAAGGACACATCCATTTGCATTGTGAATTAGCTGTGCTCTGCCAGCTAACGTTAGCTTACAACAGTGGCTAACATAACAATCTCACGTTCAGTGTTAGCAAGAGACAAACCGTGTTAGGTTATTACCTGTCTTCTGGAATGAATTGCCGTCCCTACAAGTCTTGTCGAGCAGCACAAATACGACGTATCTGCCATGAACCAGTTGAACCAACTGAGAACCAGCACCAGCCCTGGCCCTGAACCAGTACTAGAACTGCTTTGGTGGAAAGGGGGATCCCCTCCAGGAACCAGAGGAGCCACAGCTCTTCCACAGCATGACTTTGGAAAGATCTATGACAAAAGAAAGGCTTGCAGGGAGTGTCCCTGAAAAAGAGGTAGTTGGTGGGCCAACTGTCTATGGCTGTAAACAGTGTTGACTACCTCTGCACCTGGAGTGCTCTGATAAGCACCATCGTCGATTTATGTGAGAGGGTTTTATGTGAGGACACTTTTCTTTTTTTCTTCTTTTACATTTTTTTGATTGCCACTTGTGAACTGTTGCACAGAGAAATGTTTATACTTGTTATTCACTAGTGCAGAGCGTGTACTTTTATTTATTCAGCCACTTTGTTCATTTTATTTGAGTGGCTCTTGAGGTGGCCACTTTTATTGGTTTTATAGTATTTTTTAAAAATTCTGATGAAGTTTTGTACTCGTAAAACCTAATACATATGGAAGCCACAGGTATAAGCTCTCAAATGTTTTTTGAATTTTGTTTCTAGATGCTACAGAGGCTGAGATATCAGTTCTTCAGTAGGCGTTGACACTTTTGTTGAGTTTTCCAGAAAAACTTCAGGTCTTAGGGGGTTACTCTAAAATCGGCCACAGGTTTTACGGGACTTTTTACCAGGCGTTTTAGGCTTAAATGGGTTAATGTTACATTCAATCAAACTCAGCCAGACTTTCTTACGCTACGTCACTTCCGGTCAGTGGGTTTTTAGATGCAGAAGCAAAAGTCTCTCACAAAAACGACCCCAAAAGTCACCGTAGTGTGTCTATGTTGATGTTTTTTGTTTTAATCAAGTTTCTACACCATTTTCCTACACATTTATTCACCATGGTCTCCAACCTGCAAGTTGGGCTTTAAGGCACTCTAACCAGGAGAAGTTTCATCTGGTTGCAATCTGAAATCCTCACTGCTAGATGCCACTAAATCCACCTAAATCTCACACATTGGACCTTTAAAACTGTGAAAATGTGAGTAAAAAAACAAAAGTGTTCAATTTAAATTTTTGTTCAGTGTATGTTTCTTTTTAATTATTATTTTTGCAAAATTTTAATAACAAGCAAGTGAGATAACAGAGCGGATATTTTTAGCTTTGGGTAGGCCTACACATTAATTATATACTGTACAGATACATATATACATACATATGTGTATATAATACAACTACAGATCAATAGATAGATTTTTTTAGTACTGTACTGTACACTGTGCAGGCAGCTTTTTTTAACCTTTTATTCCCTTATTGATGAGACAGTCAAGAGCCATGAGCTGACAAGAAAGGTTGGAAAGAGAGGCCTCTGCCAGGTGAGATAGAGGCTGCCCTGGGGAAAGTGCCTATCTATCCAGCTCTCCCTGTCACAAGTACAGTCAAGAGCCTCAGATCCTACCTGAGTGTCTGTCAGGTGTAGTATTGTCTTCTTATAGGAGAGGATATCAAAGTCCAGAGCCTTCCACACAGCATGGCCCAGCAAATCGCCCACCTTCTTCTTCTTTGTGATAACAATCAGGTACATGCCTAACAAAAACAGGTGGTTGGAAATGAAAATGCATAGCAGAGCTCAACACACTACTGGAATCTCCCACTTCTCTAACAGCTGGTCCTTTCTATATTTTACAGGGCTGGATGCAACACAATCTTCCTGCATTTCGTACTGAGCCTACCTGCCACCAAACGTATAGTCCCCATGAGTCCACATATCGGCTTGGTCTCAGCAGATGCAGGGATGTCCCTTTTCCCTGGGGACCAGAGACAATGGTTAGTGACAGTGTGTTCAGAGGACAGCTGTAGAATGATGTGAACTAGGGCTGCAACTAATGATCATTTTTATCATTGATGATTCTCTTAATGATTATATTGGTTGATTATTATCTTCTCTCTTGACAAAAAGTGATGCCTTACAGCTGACTTTTCAATGTGAACTACAAATAATGAGACAGAGAAAAAATAGTCCTCATAATTGTACCAATAGAACAAGTATATGTTTGGCATTTTTACCTTACAAAGACTAACATGAAACTGCTGGGCCTCTATTAAACCCCTGATTTTGACATTTTGTCTAGGTTGCCTAATTGGTAATCCAGCTTTTTTGTTCTTGAGCTGCCTGCTGCAACAGTCTCTTTTCCAAGATAATCCATCCACCTGACACGTGTTTCTGATTAAGCCTTTGGGCCCTAGGACATTTTTGGGGTATTTTTACTGCCTTTACTTTAAAGCTCATATCACAGTCACTATAAAGGCTACATACACATGCTATATCTTGTTTTTTCAGGAAAATCTGGGCTATCTAGATTTGCCATCATTACATGTCCTTCTATAGGCCCGTTTCCACTGAAGAAGTTCCTGGTACTATTTGGGGGACAGGAACTACTACAGGAACGTCCTCTCGCTCGGCCCTCTCAACCGCTGTGTCTCCACTGAGAGCCGTTAGCGGTGTCTGTAATAACTCACTAAACTCACAAAGTGGCCAGTGAAAAAAAATATTTTTTCCAGTGGATGTCTTAGTTACAACATGATTGAGGTAACTGGAGTAGTTTCATGTCGTTTCCGACAACGGGAGGCTTTTAACAGATGACGTCCTGATGTTAGCTGCTGCTGCTAGCTGTCCCTTTCAGCTGCAGCCACTGATGGTTTCTAGATATCGTGATTTCCAAAAACTGAATAAATACCACACATAACAACACAAAACTGCTTTGCTAGCTCAATCATGTTGTAACTAAGATATCCACTGGAAAAATATGTTTTTCACGGACCGGTTATTGAGTTGCGGTGAAAGCTATGAACGAGCTAACCCTCGTCTGCTGAGTTTTAAAAATGCCAGCTATTTTGTTGCTTTCTGTTGATGTCACATTCCACCTTGAGTATATCCAGTCAGCACCAAGTAATCCCCATGCCCCAGCCAGGAGTTTTTCGGGGCCATTCTGAGTACCTACTCGAGGCAGGGACTTGTTTAGCCCCTGTAAAAGCTCTGCAACTCTGTCCTTCGGGGGTGGTTCCTGTGGTGGAGACACGTACCAATGGCCCTGGCCCCGTAAATTTATCCCGAAGTTCCTGCGGTGGAAATGGGCCTTATGTGCCTGTATTATATTAACTTTTATATCAAAAAAAATAAAATCTGTATTACTAAATTCTTACATTTTTACATGTATCTCACCATAGCAAGTTGGAAGTAGACATACTCTGCCATATATGAAGAGGGGAGACTCTCTGGAATCTGGCAATATAAGAACTATGATGGTGGGACATTCTGTTTTTTTTACAGTTGTCAAAAACTTGTGGTTTGTGCCAGGCGGACATACTTGTGCATGGCTTCTCGCTATGACAAACGGTTGTGGAGAAAATCCATAGAGAAGAACAGGTGTGAATTCGGACGCACTTTGCATCGTTCAGGCCCATAGGTTACATATGTTACATATGTACATACAGTTGTGTCTTGGGATGGTTACAATAAAAGGACACTTTAAAATGTGCAGTTTGATCACACAACACAATGACACAGATGTCCCAAGTTTTGAGGGAGCATGTCATTGGCATGCTGACTGCAAGAATGTGCACTCAAGCTGTTGGCCCTGAAATGAGCACTCGTTTCGTTACCATAAGTTGTGTCCAATGTCATTTCTGTGAATTTGGCAGTACATTCAACCAACCTCACAACAGCTCATGTCGGTTATGATGACAAACTGCTGTCAGGCAAAGACCCTGATAAGGATGATGAGAGCTTCCCTGAGACTGTTTTTGATGGTTTGTGCAGAAATTCTTTGGTTGCGTAAATCATTTGTTGTATCAGCTGTCTGGGTGGCTGGTCTCAGACGATCTTGCAAGGAGGTCCTGGGCTAGAGTGGTTATGTCTGTGGTTGAGGTCAGTTGGATATACTGCCATTCACAGAACTGTGACCACTGTGACCATCCCAAGGCTCAACTGTGTAGTAATAATGCTGTTTAACCAGCATCTTCATAAGTCACACCTGTCAGGTGAATGGATTATCTTGGAAAGGAGAAGTGCTAACTAACATGGATTTTAACCAATCTGAGACCAGAATTTGGAATATATTTACTGTGTACATAAAAAAGTCTTAGATTTTTTTCCTCAAAACCTGTAAAAAAAATGGGAGCAAAAACTAAAGTGCTGCATTTTATTTTTGTTCAATGTATGTACAGTGCTGCTTGAAAGTTTGCAAACCCCTTGACTAGTTTACATTTTGCTGTTGTTTTACCATGATTTTCTTATCTTATCATCACTGGGTTTTTATATATGAAATTCAGGTTTATGTGCATCAATTCCATGTACTTGTTTTAAGAAAACTATGTGAGTATCCAGCAGACTTTGTGGAACATGGATTCAGCGTATGTGCAAAAGTAAGTGAACCAGCGCTGCATTGGTAAAGTCAGGTAGGTAATAGACTCAGGTGAAACACATGTGGGTGCTCAAGTAATCAATTAAGCAGACCAATCAAATGAGACATCCTTAGGAAAGGTTTTGAGCAGCCCTGATTAAGAGAGAGGAAACAAACCAAACCACTGTCATGACAAGGCGTAAAAGCACACAGATCAACAATGCCAAGAGGAAAGAAGACATCCAAGGACATCAGGAAGAAGATGGTGACAGTCCATCAATCTGGGGAAAGCTACAAGGCCATCTCCAAAAGATTCAAGCTCCATCCATCCACTGTCAGACAAGTCATTTACAAATAGAAGGCACTCAGCATGACCGCAACTTTGCCCAGAAGTGGACGGCCATCAATACTCGAACTCACCATCACCTCCAGAGAGTTGCAGACCTCTTTGGCAGTATCTGGGATAAATGTATCATGCATCTACATTCAGGCAAAAATAAACAGACATGGCATTCATGGGAGGGTTGCAGGAAGGAAGCCTATGCTCTCAAGAAAGAATAAGGTTGCCCCATTAAACTTTGCCAGAGAGCACTTGGACAAACCAGAGGCCTTCTGGAAGTCCGGTCTCTGGACAGATGAGTCCAAAATTAAATTATTTGGCCATAATCACAGGCACAATGTTTGGAGAAAAGTCGTAACTGCATATCAAGAAAAGAATCTCCTCCCATTAGTGAAGCATGGTGGTGGAAATGTGATTGTCTGGGCCTGCTTTTCTGTCTCCGGACCTGGAATACTCCATATTATTCAGGGAACCATGAAACCCAGGCCTATCAACAAATTCTTGACCAGAATCTCCTGCCATCAGTCAAGGAGTTGAAGCTGGGACAGAAATGGATTATGCAACAAGACAACGACCCAAAGCATTCAAGCAAAACTACCAAGGAATGGCTTAAGCCTGGCTCACACTACAGGATTCTCTTGCTGATTTCACCCAGATTCGGCCCTCCCGACAATCGGCGGAGAAATCGGGTCTCGAACCTTAATTGGTCCCAATGTTCGGCCCAGATTATCATCTAGTGTGAGGGGTGAAAGATGAATCTTAAACTCCACGATCAGCTCACAGACACGTTGAGGCCGACCAGTTAATTTTCAAACATGTTTGATTTTTATCGGGATGACGCCGGAAGTGGATGCCAACTGCCGTAAAAGAAGCAGATGAAGAAGAAGATGCCGGACGTAACGTTACCTAGAGACGGAAACGGCAACCGCGAAGGAGCAACAGAGCAGCAGGGTGCGTTGGACAGCGCATAGACATAATAAACTAAATAAAAATAGACTTTATTATGTCTATGGGACAGCGGAGATGGCGTTTCTTCCTCTTGCCTTTTTCGCTGCACAGAATAGCTACAGCCAGCAGCGCCGCACCACTCGTCTCCATCATCATTTTGTTTTTGTACTGTTGACTTCCGCTTCCGATAATCTTGATGAAATCCTGTAGTGTGTGCTGGTCATTATTTTCAAATCTTGTAGTGAGTGCGCAATGAAGATTTTAGATAAGATAATCTGTGAAGATTCTCGTTCTGTGTGTGATAAAACCTGATTTCAAAATCTTTTAAGATTTTTAAAATCCTGTAGTGTGAGCCAGGCTTTAAGAGAAAGAAGATTTGCACTCTGGATTGGCCCAGTCAAAGTCCTGAACTCAATCCCATATAAATACTGTGGCAAGATCTGAAGCGGATGGTACATGCCAAATGTCCCTCCAACCTGCGACCTTCTCAACTGCCTGACTTCTGCAAGGAGGAGTGGACAAAAATCCCCAAAAGCAGATGTGAGACACTGGTTCATGGTTCCAGAAGACGTTTGGTGAAAGTAATGGCTGCAAAAGGAGGTGCCACAAGCTACTAACTAAAAGAGTTCACTTACATGGCACATGGCATAAGTCAGGGCTCAACAATAAGGATTGCCCGATTGCCTGGGGCGAGTAAAACTCAAGGTCGGGCATGTAAACTAAAAACTCACTTGCCTGATCAGGCAAGTTGCTAACTAATTGTTAAAATAAATGTATTTTAGAACGCGCTCCTTCGGCTCTGATGCAGCAGTCTCTCTGCCTTGAAGTCACAGGCACATGCTGTGTAACAATTTCCTGCCCACAGCCCCCATTGATTCGTTACATGGCACAAGCATGGGTGGATCTACCAGGGTGGCATAGGGTGGCAAATTTTATTTGTTACATTACATTACATTGGAGGCAAATGATTCTTTTTCAAGGCGAATGACGTAACTGACCTTCCACCCTAAAGCCTGCCCTCCTCCCTTTACTCCTCCCCTTACTATAAAACAATTCTGTCCGCAGATATCAAACTGATAGCAAGTAGGTTGGATCAGAGCAGAGAGAGTAGCTAGCTAATAGCTAGTAATTTGTCGAATTGTACTGTTAGCATAGTGTATTTTATCGAGGTTTACACTTAGTAGTGTGTTTATAGTATTTAGGTTTGTTGGTCAAGTATATGGGCGGGGTGGCCAGGGAGGGATGTGGAAGGCCGCTGTGCAGTCTTGTTATTTGATAGTCACTTAAATTAAACAATTTTTATAGGGAAAGTAAAAACTGACTTTGGGCAAGTAGATCTCTGACCAACTTGCCCGACCAGGCAAGTGAAAAAAAACCTTAGCGTTGAACCCTGGCATAACTTTTTTAGTAATTTCAGGGATAAATTACTTTTGCTGAATAAATAATCAAAATATCTGAATATTTTTATGTGTCCCTTATTTGGGAGGTCTGCTTTACAAATTGGGATCTGGATGTTCATTTCATTGGATTGTTTTAAATTTTTTTTAGAAAACAATAACCATGTTTGTAGGGTTCGCATACTCTAAAGTAGCACTGTGTGTGCTGACGTTCAATCAGCTAACATTAGCTTACCTGTGAGAGTCATCTCTGTCGACACCCTGTCAATAGCCAGAACATCCTCGGATCCATCATCACAAGGCTCTATGAAAAACTTCTCCGCTGTGGTGCGCCTGGTTTGACACACACAAGAGCTGTTTCAAAACCCACAAGCACTAACATCGCACCAGCAGCAGGGCTTGTGTAATAACGTCACTAACATAGAATAATGCCAACCACAAACAGCTGGAGGCAGATAACACATAGAGCTGACAAGAAATCCCTGTTAGCTACATGTGCTAATATAAGCGACTCGAGGAAGCTGGTTGAGGTGTCGCATACAAGTGTAACATGACGCCATCCATTAAATCTTGTCAAAACCAGCTCCCCTTTGGAGCACAGTGTTCCTGTTAAATGCAGTGATGTTCATAACTACAGCTGATCATTAGGAGAGAAAGTTGGTATGGATTCAAATGAACGTTAGCATTAGTTGCAATAATACCATGCCTGCGCTGACAGGCTAACTTTAGAAACTGAGCTGGGTTAGCGTTAACCGTGTCCACATAACGTATCTGCGAACACTCTTTGCCTCTTCAGTCAGCATCAACATACACTTAAACTACCTGACACTGATATTTATCTGCAGCACTTACAAGTTGAAACTCTCATAGGTGCTCGCCATCTTTCCTCCAGCTTGACCTCAGTGACGTGTCAACGACCGCTTCGGCTACTTCCGTCATCTTCTTATTTGTGTTTTCTGGGCGGATTGCAACATAGACGCTGCCTATTGGAGCCGACGTCCTAGCCGGCCGCCATCTTGGATGGGTCTCGCTTCGCCTCCACAGCATTCACTTCTATAGGCCCAATTCCAATCCGGGCCTTAAAGACTCAAGCCCTGAACCCTCACTGACCTAACTGACGTCAGTTATGAGTGATTGAGTGTGAGAGTCTGAAAGGGCTCCGGATGCTACAAATAGGAATGGGACAGCACTTATCCCCCTCTCTACAAAATGTTGTTGACACTGGCGGCTCTGGGCGTGATCTTTTATCTGTTATTGTCAGCATATATTCCACACACAATAGATAGATAGATAGATAGATAGATAGATAGATAGATAGATATACTGAAGGCATCAAAACTATGAATGAACACATGTGGAGTTATGTACTTAACAAAAAAAGGTGAAAAACTGGAAACATGTTTTATATTCTAGTTTCTTCAAAAATAGCTACCCTTTGCTCTGATCAATGGGGTTGGGACCATCAGTTGTGTTG
The DNA here is from genome assembly GCA_026686955.1 of Epinephelus cyanopodus. Classification (NCBI taxonomy): domain Eukaryota; kingdom Metazoa; phylum Chordata; class Actinopteri; order Perciformes; family Serranidae; genus Epinephelus; species Epinephelus cyanopodus. The sequence continues at coordinate 2,032,978 of CM048919.1, forward strand.
TGCAGAAGTCAGGTTAATACACAGCCGACAGCCCTATTGGACAACTGTTAAAATTCATATTATGGCAAGAACCAATCAGCTAACTAAAGAAAAACGAGTGGCCACCATTACTTTAAGAAATGAAGGTCAGTCAGTCCGGAAAATTGCAAAAACTTTAAATGTGTCCCCAAGTGGAGTTGCAAAAACCAACAAGCAGAAGAGATTTGTTTTGGCCAAGAAACACAAGGAATGGACATTAGACCAGTGGAAATCTGTGCTTTGGTCTGATAAGTCCAAATTTGAGATCTTTGGTTCCAACCCGCCGTGTCTTTGTGAGACGCAGAAAAGGTGAACGGATGGATTCCACATGCCTGCTTACACTGTGAAGCATGGAGGAGGAGGTGTGATGGTGTGGGGGTGTTTTGCTGGTGACACTGTTGGGGATTTATTCAAAATTGAAGGCACACTGAACCAGCATGGCTACCACAGCATCCTGCAGCGATATGCCATCCCATCCGGTTTGCGTTTAGTTGGACGATCATTTATTTTTCAACAGGACAATGACCCCCAAACACACCTCCAGGCTGTGTAAGGGCTATTTGACCAAGAAGGAGAGTGATGGAGTGCTGCGGCAGATGACCTGGCCTCCACAGTCACCAGACTTGAACCCAATCGAGATGGTTTGGGGTGAGCTGGACCGCAGAGTGAAGGCAAAGGGGCCAACAAGTGCTTAACACCTCTGGGAACTCCTTCAAGACTGTTGGAAAACCATTTCAGGTGACTACCTCATGAATCTCATTGAGCGAATGCCAAGAGTGTGCAAAGCAGTTATCAGAGCAAAGGGTGGCTATTTTGAAGAAACTAGAATATAAAACATGTTTTCAGTTATTTCACATTTTTTTGTTAAGTACATAACTCCACGTGTTCATTCATAGTTTTGATGCCTTCAGTGAGAATCTACAATGTAAATAAAGAAAACGCATTGAATGAGAAGGTGTGTCCAAACTTTTGGCCTGTACTGTATATATATATCATAGACTGTATAAAATAATGGACGTAGTCACCGTGACGTCACACGCCCGTTTCTGAAGAGTGGATTTGAAGCTCAAAAGAGTGAGACAGGATCGACTAGACACCGACCGTGTCTGAGGGCACTCTGTGGGGGATGGCGTGAGACAACTCAGTCGACTGTTCACACCTAAAGGAAAGAAAGAATATATCTTGATGGAAATTGGACTTTGATTAAGTAAAGAGAGGGGGAAGATAAAACAAAAAACTTTTTTGAACCATTAACGGCCAAACGACAAGCCTTTAAACGGCTCCTGATTAGCTCACGTTAGCAGTAAGCTTACCAGCTTAGCAAACTTTTCACATGCAGAGCTGAAATTGAGCCAGTTCCTCTATGGACCGATGCAGAGGAAGAGCACGAGGACGCGGAGAAATAAGACCCAGGTCTGGCAAAGTAAGCAGAAATTTGTTCTCTACTTCTTACAACGATACTTCTAAGGACATGGAAGCAAGCGCCTTGGACATGCATAGCTATGCAAAGACTCATAGCCCCGAACGGGTGCCATTACCTGACTCTGACTCTGCACCTACAACACCGGCGCCCAAGAAAGGGAAAACTGAGTCAAGTACTCTGGCCTCAAAGAAGGACAGAGTCCTGCTTACGCTCGCCGACCTACAAGAAAAGATTGTGAGGATGCTGGCAGACAAAATAAATGAAAGAGCTGACGGCCTGGAGAAGAAGGCAGATGAGCTTGGTCAACTCATTAAACAAAACACGGAAAGTATCAAAGACTTAAAAGAAAATGCAGAATTCCTGTTCAATGAAGTTCAAGATATGAAAAAAGATGTTACCACGATCCAAAAGGCCTCCTCTGAACACGAGAAGAAAATCTCTGAGCTGGAGGAAAAACTAAATGAAGCTGAGTGGTACCAGAGACGATGGAACCTGAGGCTGTATGGGCTACCAGAGCAGGAAGGAGAGAACGTCAAACAGCAGGTGACAGAGATCTGCTCGGCGATCGCGCCGGAGGTCGGGGACCCTCTCTCCCATGTTGACATCAGCCACAGGATCGGAAGGCGAATGGAAGGCAAAACTCGACCAGTAATCATTAGGTTCGTCACAAGATCAACAAAAGACATCATATGGAAGAAGGGGAAAGGTTCAGAGTACCTGTCCTCAAAGAGACTGCGCTTCAGGGAAGACCTGACGGCGAAGGACAAGGAGACCCGCGACAAGTTGTGGCCCCAAATTGAAGCAGCTCGGAAAGAGAGAAGGAAAGCCTTTTTCGTTGGGGTCAGAGCCATAATCGACGGCAAGGAACTGCAGCCTGAGAAGGGGACTACCTGACAGGTTAGACTTGGAAAGTGAAGCCCCCGCCAGAATAATAACCTAAGGTATTATGACTGTTAATTTGTTATGATTATGATGAGAATACGAGATACTTTTTTAACTTGGAAAAGAGAAATGCTGAACTCTTCTCCATTCATAAACTTAACATTAATGGTCAGACATCAGTAAATATGAAGGAAATCTCTTATTATGTTAAGAATTTCTATGAAGAGCTTTATGCTGATAAGCTTCATAATACTGATGAAACCTTTTTTTCCTCAATAAAGAATGTAGTAAAATGTATTGATGAAGACTCCAAGAAAGTATGTGATGAAAAAGTAACTGCTGCTGAGATCAAAATTTGTATATCCAAATTGAAAGATAATAAATCTCCTGGCAATGATGGATTGACTAGTGAATTCTACAAAGAGTTCAAAGATGACATCGCAGACTTTCTGTTATGTGTATTTGAAGAAGCTCTTGAGGCTGGTAAACTACCGCCTACTATGTCTCAAGGACTTATTACTTTAATACCAAAACCAGGTAAAGAGTTGTTACTGGTTGAAAATTGGAGACCTATAACTTTAATTAATAATGATGGGAAACTATTTTCATTGATCTTTGCTCAGAGACTTAAAGCTTGCCTCAATACAATTATTGATGAGTGTCAGTCAGGTTTTATGAAAGGACAGCACATAAGTAACAATGTTCGTTTAATCTTAGACCTGATTGATTACAATGATCTGCTTGAAGACAACAGCTACATTCTTTTTGTGGATTATTATAAGGCTTTTGATACAGTAGCTCACAGCTTTCTCTTCAAAACCTTGGATCTGTTTGGATTTGGTAACTACATTAAATCTGCCATTCAACTGTTATATAAAGATTGTAAAAGTTCAGTTAGACTGTCTACAGGCACAACACAGAGCTTTAATATATGTAGAGGAATTAAACAAGGAGATCCTGCTGCACCCTTTTTATTTCTATTAGTTATGCAAACCATGTTACTGCACATTAATCAAAGCAACTTTAGTGGTATTAAATTAGACAGAAAAGAAATTAAGTGTTGCCAACTAGCAGATGACACCACAATTTTTCTAAAAAATGGAAAGGAGGTTAAAAAAGCCATTGAATATCTGAACAAGTTTTCAGAGGTATCAGGGTTAACTGTAAATATTGGAAAGTGTGATTTGTTTGCCTTAAAAGAGAAGCCCAATGACCTACTTGAAATCTGTGGGATTCCTATTAAAGATGTGGTTTCATATCTGGGTATCAAAATATGTAAAAATCAAAAGGAACGGGCTAATATGAACCTGGATCCTCTGTTAAAAAAAGTGAAAAAGAAATTTGATTTTTGGTTGTTAAGAGATCTATCTCTGAATGGACTTGTTTTACTTTCTAAAAGTGAATGTCTTTCACGACTAGTTTACCCAGCAATGGTCATGGATGTTCCACAAGAATTGATTGGACAGATTGACAGGAAAATGTTTGACTTTATATGGAAAAACAAACCACATTATTTAAAAAAGAATGTACTATGTAATTCATACTCTGAAGGAGGTTTAAATGTGTTAGACTTTGGCACATCCAACACAGTCTTTAAGATCAATTGGTTTAAATGATATATATAAAAGAAAAAGACAAATTATGGTTTATTATTCCAGAACTGTTATTCAGGAAGGTAGATGGTATTGAGTTTTTGCTGCATTGTAATTTTGATGTGAATAAGATTCCTGTCAATCTGTCTAATTTCCATAAACAAGCCTTAATGTCATGGTTAATGATATACAAGCACAGTTTCTCTCCACACAGATCTTTAATCTGGAACAACAAAGACATCAAATATAAAAATAAAACATTGTTTCTTGATGGTTGGGTGGGAAACAACATTCTATTTGTCACACAATTATTAAATAGAAACAAACACCTGTACAGCTATACAGAATTCCTAACGAAATATAAAATCCCTGTCACTCCTAAAGAATATGCAATAGTATTTGACGCAATTCCTACTGGACGGTTGACACTTCTGCAAGGGGGAGGGGAGGAGAACACACAATATTCATCAAAACTCTCTGTTGGTGGAGTACAATTAACAAGTATCAAATGTACCAATAAACATATTAGAAAATTGTACCACCAAACCTCAACCCCTCAGTCAAAATCCATCTGGAATTCAAAATTTGAAAATATTAAATGGAAATCTGTATGGACGTTCAATCAGAATTTTTTTGTAACAAATAAAATCAAGGAAGTAGCCTTTAAAATATTACATTTAATTTACCCAACAAATCATGTTGTTGTAAGATTTGGAGTCGTGGAGAGAAACTGTGTGTTTTGTAACCATGAGACAGAAACTATTTGCCATTTATTTTTTGAATGTGTTTGTTGTCGAATATTTTGGTCAAAGGTAGAGCAGTTCTACAATGTACAGACTGGTTCCAATATTCGGCTGAGAGAAAAGGATGTTTTATTCTTTTATGAAAATAGTACTAGCGAACGTCGAAAGAGTTACATCTTGAATTTACTTATACTGTATGGCACGTATTATATTGACAAGTGCAAGTGGAGTCAAAAACCTCCAACAATACAGCAGTTTATAAAGGAAGTACAGTTATATATGACCTCCTTACACAGTGTAAAAGATAAAAGAGCTATGAAGACTCTGGACATTTGCGAATCCTTTAACATGTTTAATTAATTTGCAGGTACCCTAAATGTTTATGTATATATGTACATTTGTATATTTGTATATACACTGGTGTTTGTATATATTGTAATGTATATATTGTGTGGTGGACACTATCAGTAATAAAAAAATAATAATAATAAAAAAATTTGAAGCTCAAAATACTCCGCTCTGGACGTCGCCATCTTGGCAGTGCCTGACTCCGCCCAACTCCCGGACAAAGAGGCGGGCCGAAGGAAGCCTGGTTGCTTAAACACGCTCACCTCGCTCGGCGCTGCTAAGTTAGCTGAGGCTAACAAGCTAGGCTAACAAGCTACGAGGCTAAGAAGCTACGCTACTTTGGCTAGCCCTGTGGCAGCTCCCTCATGAAACATGAGGTAAGTTGAGTTTAGCTTAAACTAACGTTATACAACAAACCTTGAAAAAATGATTCAGCTCTTATAAAAAAAAACAAAAACGCTTCAACTCTTTAAAAAAATATATAACGGTAATTATTTATTACACTCATTTTACTTTCACATACAGTGTGGAGCACTGGTGACAGCTGTGTCCGGCGTGGTGTCCAGAGAGCTGCAGAGACCTTGGGAAGCACCCTCAGCATGTCTGCTGGTTTGGCTGGGGTGGACTGCAGTGGGGAGGCCTTCTCTCCTTCTTTTCCCACTCCCTGCGAGAAAGAGCAGCACCAGATGTCCTCATCATCCACTGTGGCAGCAATGACATGGGGAAGGTCAGCAGTGTCAAGCTGGTCAGCATGATGGAGGAGGACCTGCACCAGCTTCACCTCCAGCATCCTGGCATTGAGATAATATTTTCTTCACTGGCCCAAAGGTGCAGGTGGGAGGCTGGTGGCAATCCAGCAAAGACTGATAAGGTCAGGAAATGTGTTTACAGTGTTATGGCTACATTTGTTCATAGTTTAAATGGTGCCATAATTGAGCACCCTCACATCAGACACATTCATCTCACACCTAGCAGAAATTATATGTTTTTAAGTAAATTAGTTAATTGTCTTAAAGACCACCTCCAAACGCAGTGAACTGCTTACAGTTGGCAGTGTCACTGCTTTTGAATTTGGCCTTTTAAGACATATTTTGTTAGGCCTGAACATAGCCCAGGCTGTCATGGCCAATGTTGAGGTTTTATATTCATCTATAACTTGTTTAAAATCTCAATAAATTCTATTTGTATTTGCACTCCTTTTGTCTTTGTTACTGACTGAATGTTGTATTTCACAATCACAATCAGGGCAAACAAATCATACACTACAGATAAAACATAAAGCATTAATGCTTAACATTGTCACTGACAAAAAATTAGGCAGTCCATTGCTGTGTGGGCCTGATTATTTTAACTCTGTACTTGAAGATAATTAGCACCTTACACCCAGCAGCATAGCCTGAGAAGATTTTGGAGAGTAACCTTTGTTTGCTGCTCTGTTAGAAGTCGAGATTTAACACAGAAGAATGTGACTGGATAAAAGGGCTCAAAATGAAAAACAAAGAATTAGCTGGACACAATAGTTTTGAAGCCCCCAAGGACATGTCACTTGTTCGCTATGTTGCCAACTCTGAGAGGGTCTTCTTCAGGCAAAGGTATCGTGTCGTTTTTATAGTGAGGCAAACAGAAAGATAATCAGCCAACTAGAAAAAATTGCATTTCCTAGCGAAAATGCAGTGGGAATGCTCATTGCTGAAAAGAATTTGAAAAACGCTGCTAAAAATGCATGAATCTCACATAAAATGCAGTGTAATGCTGAAAAATGTGGAAGCTGAAACATGTAAAAGTGGCAGAAATGAAAGCTAGTAAAAGTAAAAAGGAGTGGTGGTAGTAGTAGAAGTAGTTGTCAAAGTAGTACTAGTAGTAGAAGTAGTAGTAGAAGTAATAGTAGAAGTAGTACTAGAAGTAGTAGTAGAAGTAGTAGAAATAGTAGAAATAGTAGTAGAAGTAGTAGTAGAAGTAGTAGTAGAAATAGTAGTAGAACTAGTAGAAGTAGTAAAAGTAGTAGTATAAGTAGTAGAAGTAGTAGTAGAATTAGTAGACGTAGTACTAGAAGTAGTAGTAGAAGTAGTAGAAATAGCAGTAGAATTAGTGGTAGAAGTCGTAGTAGAAGTAGTAGAAATAGTAGTAGTAGAAGTAGTAGAAGTAGTAGTAGAAGTAATTGTAGAAGTAGTACTAGAAGTAGTAGTAGAAGTAGTAGTAGAATTAGTAGAAGTAGTACTAGAAGTAGTAGTAGAAATAGTAGAAATAGTAGTAGAAGTAGTAGAAATAGTAGTAGAAGTAGTAAAAGTAGTAGTAGAAGTGGTAGTAAAAGTAGTAGTAGAAGTAGTAGAAATAGTAGAAGTAGTAGTAGAAGTAGTAGAAATAGTAGTAGAAGTCGTAGAAGTAGTAAAAGTATTGGTAGAAGTAGTAGAAGTAGTAGTAGAATTAGTAGAAGTAGTAGTAGAAGTAGTAGAAATAGTAGTAGAAATAGTAATAGAATTAGTGGTAGAAGTAGTAGTAGAAGTAGTAGAAATAGTAGAAATAGTAGTTGAAGTAGTAGTAGAAGTAGTAGAAATAGTAGTCGAAGTAGTAGTAGAAGTAGTAGAAATAGTAGTAGAAGTAGTATCAGAAGTAGTAGTAGAAGTAGTAGAAGTAGTAGAAATAGTAGAAGTAGTACTAGAAGTAGTAGTAGAAGTAGTAGAAGTAGTAGAAATAGTAGTAGAACTAGAAAAATTGCATTTCCTAGCAAAAATGCAGTGGGAATGCTCATTGCTGAAAAGAATTTGAAAAACGCTGCTAAAAATGCATGAATCTCACATAAAATGCAGTGTAATGCTGAAAAATGTGGAAGCTGAAACATGTAAAAGTGGCAGAAATGGAGGCTAGTAAAAGTAAAAAGGAGTGGCGGTAGTAGTAGAAGTAGTAGTAAAAGTAGTAGTAGTAGTAGTAGAAGTAATAGTAGAAGTAGTACTAGAAGTAGTAGTAGAAGTAGTAGAAATAGTAGTAGAATTAGTGGTAGAAGTAGTAGAAATAGTAGTAGAAGTAGTAGAAGTAGTAAAAGTAGTGGTAGAATTAGTAGGAGTACTAGAAGTAGTAGTAGAAGTAGTAGAAGTAGTAGTAGAATTAGTAGAAGGAGTACTAGAAGTAGTAGTAGAAGTAGTAGAAATAGTAGTAGAATTAGTGGTAGAAGTAGTAGTAGAATTAGTAGAAGGAGTACTAGAAGTAGTAGTAGAAGTAGTAGAAGTAGTAGAAATAGTAGTAGAATTAGTGGTAGAAGTAGTAGTAGAAGTAGTAGAAATAGTAGTAGAAGTAATAGTAGTAGTAGTAGTAGAAGTAGTAGTAGAAGTAGTACTAGAAGTAGTAATAGAAGTAGTAGAAGTAGTAGTAGAATTAGTAGAAGTAGTACTAGAAGTAGTAGTAGAAGTAGTAGAAGTAGTAATAGTAGTAGTAGAAGTAGTAGTAGAAGTAATAGTAGAAGTAGTACTAGAAGTAGTAGTAGAAGTAGTAGAAGTAGTAGAAATAGTAGTAGAATTAGTGGTAGAAGTAGTAGTAGAAGTAGTAGAAATAGCAGTAGAAGTAGTAGTAGAAGTAATAGTAGAAGTAGTACTAGAAGTAGTAGTAGAAGTAGTAGAAATAGTAGTAGAATTAGTGGTAGAAGTAGTAGTAGAAGTAGTAGAAATAGTAGAAATAGTAATAGTAGTAATAGTAATAGTAGTAGTAATAGTAGTAGTAGTAGTAATAGTAGTAGTAGAAGTAGTAGTAGTAGTAATAGTAGTAGTAAAAGTAGTAGTAGAAGTAGTAGAAGTAGTAGTAGAATTAGTAGAAGTAGTACTAGAAGTAGTAGTAGAAGTAGTAGAAGCAGTAGTAGAATTAGTGGTAGAAGTAGTAGTAGAAGTAGTAGTAGAAGTAGTAGAAGTAGTAAAAGTAGTAGTAAAAGTAGTAGTAGAAGTAGTAGTAGAATTAGTAGTAGTACTAGAAGTAGTAGTAGAAGTAGTAGAAGTACAAGAAATAGTAGTAGAAGTAGTAGAAATAGTAGTATAAGTAACAGTAGTAGTAGAAGTAGTAGTAGAAGTCGTACTAGAAGTAGTAGAAGTAGTAGAAATAGTATAGAATTAGTGGTAGAAGTAGTAGTAGAAGTAGTAGAAATAGTAGAAATAGTAGTAGAAGTAGTTGTAGAAGTAGTAGAAATAGTAGTACAAGTAGTAGTAGAAATAGTAGTAGAAGTAGTAGAAGTAGTAAAAGTAGTAGTAGAAGTATTAGTAAAAGTAGTAGTAGTAATAATAGTAGTAGTAGTAGAAGTAGTACTAGAAGTAGTAGTAGAAGTAGTAGAAGTAGTAGAAATAGTAGTAGAATTAGTGGTAGAAGTAGTAGTAGTAGAAGTAGTAGAAGTAGTAGAAATAGTAGTAGAATTAGTGGTAGAAGTGGTAGTAGTAGAAGTAGTAGAAATATTAGTAGAAGTAGTAAAAGTAGTAGTAGAAGTAGTAGAAGTAGTAGTAGAATTAGTAGAAGTAGTAGTAGAAATAGTAGAAGTAGTAGAAATAGTAGTAGAATTAGTGGTAGAAGTAGTAGTAGAAGTAGTAGAAGTAGTAAAAGTAGTAGTAGAAGTAGTAGAAGTAGTAGTAGAATTAGTAGAAATAGTACTAGAAGAAGTACTAGAAGTAGTAGTAGAAGTAGTAGAAGTAGTAAAAGTAGTAGTAGAATTAGTAGAAGTAGTACTAGAAGTAGTAGTAGAAGTAGTAGAAGTAGTAGAAATAGTAGTAGAATTAGTGGTAGAAGTAGTAGTAAAAGTAGTAGAAATAGTAGAAATAGTAGTAGTTGTAGAAGTAGTAGAAATAGTAGTACAAGTAGTAGTAGAAGTAGTAGAAATAGTAGAAGTAGTAAAAGTAGTAGTAGAAGTATTAGTAAAAGTAGTAGTAGTAGTAGTAGTAGTAGAAGAAGTAATAGTAGAAGTAGTACTAGAAGTAGTAGTAGAAGTAGTAGAAGTAGTAGAAATAGTAGTAGAATTAGTGGTAGAAGTAGTAGTAGTAGAAGTAGTAGAAATAGTAGTAGAATTAGTGGTAGAAGTGGTAGTAGTAGAAGTAGTAGAAATAGTAGAAATATTCGTAGAAGTAGTAGTAGAAGTAGTAAAAGTAGTAGTAGAAGTAGTAGAAGTAGTAGTAGAATTAGTAGAAGTAGTAGTAGAAATAGTAGAAGTAGTAGAAATAGTAGTAGAATTAGTAGAAGTAGTACTAGAAGTAGTACTAGAAGTAGTAGAAATAGTAAAAGTAGTAGTAGAATTAGTAGAAGTAGTACTAGAAGTAGTAGTAGAAGTAGTAGAAGTAATAGAAATAGTAGTAGAATTAGTGGTAGAAGTAGTAGTAGAAGTAGTAGAAGTAGTAGTAGAAGTAATAGTAGAAGTAGTACTAGAAGTAGTAGTAGAAGTAGTAGTAGAATTAGTAGAAGTAGTACTAGAAGTAGTAGTAGAAGTAGTAGAAGTAGTAGAAATAGTAGTAGAATTAGTGGTAGAAGTAGTAGTAGAAGTAGTAGAAATAGTAGAAATAGTAGTAGAAGTAGTAGTAGAAGTAGTAGAAGTTGTAGTAGAATTAGTAGTAGTACTAGAAGTAGTAGTAGAAGTAGTAGAAATAGTAGTAAAATTAGTGCTAGAAGTAGTAGTAGAAGTAGTAGAGTAGAAATAGTAGTAGAAGTAGTAGAAGTAGTTGTAGAAGTAGTAGAAATAGTAGTAGAAGTAGTAGTAGAAATAGTAGTAGAAGTAGTAAAAGTAGTAGTAGAAGTAGTAGTAGAATTAGTATAAGTAGTACTAGAAGTAGTAGTAGAAGTAGTAGAAGTAGTAGAAATAGTAGTAGAATTAGTGGTAGAAGTAGTAGTAGAAGTAGTAGAAATAGTAGTAGAAGTAGTAAAAGTAGTAGTAGAAGTAGTAGAAGTAGTAGTAGAATTAGTAGAAGTAGTAGTAGAAGTAGTAGAAATAGTAGTAGAATTAGTGGTAGAAGTAGTAGAAATAGTAGAAATAGTAGTAGAAGTAATAGTAGTAGTAGTAGAAATAGTAGTAAAAACTATAAAAGTTAGAAAGCTGAAAAGTAATAGCATCAATGTCCTAAAAGAGCTTAACATTCTGGTAGTTGAATGGTTTTAATAGCATAAAGTATGAAGTATGCTATGAGCATTCCCACTAATAAAGAACAGAAGAACAATAGTGGGAATGCTATGAGCATTCCCACTAAAGCATTCCCACTAATTAAAGATCTTCTTGTTCTTAATACACTGACTGCTGTGATCCCTCAAAAGTAGTAAAAAAACATTTTATGAGACTTCCGGTATGGCGGCGCGCTGAGCAGATGTGTGTTAACCTGCTCTGCTGCCCTGTTGGCTAAATCCTTCTTATATATTGTATTCGAGCTTTTGGAATACCTCTATTTCGATAGATAAGCTAAGGGTAATGCCTGTATCACACAAAAAAGTCAGCCAAGGGCGAAATAAACCTCTCCAAGCTAAACTGTCGGACTATACCAAGCCGAACACTAGCAAGGAATCCTCAGCTAGCACCAAAGCCATGGACTCCGACGAAGCTAACGCTAGCTCCACTCCGCAGGATAAAGCATCAGATAGAAGCAATGATACGGTGGAGGGAGAGTCCGGTCCTATGTCGGCTGCCATTCTGACTGCGATTAACGACATGAAAACGGAGTTTTCCACCAGGTTTGACGGCATATTGTCTGCCATTGAAAGTGTCAGGAAAGACATTACTGACTGTGCAGAGTGTGTCACGGAGGCAGAAACAAGGATTTCGACAACTGAAGATAACGTCACCTCGCTCCAAACAAAAGTTCAAGTCCTAGAAAACAAAAATAAGGACTTGGAGGAAAAACTACTGGATCTAGAGACAAGATCAAGGCGCTCCAATTTGAGGCTTGTCAACTTACCGGAGGGAGCAGAGGGTGAGGACGCGTGTGCCTTTTTGGAGAATTGGCTACCGGACGCACTGGAACTGCCACTGGGGCGCACAAAATTAACGGTGGAGAGGGCTCACAGAATCGGGCCAAGAGCACACAACAGTCCTTCACCCCGAACGCTGATAATGAAGTTTTTGAACTTCAGAGATAAGGAATTGGTGACGAGAGCAGCCAAGACAAAAAGAGAAGTGCGATACAAGAACCAGACGGTGAGGTTTTACCAGGATGTGGCGGCAGGTGTTCACAAGAAGCAGAAGGAATTTGACGAGGTGAGACGGCAGCTTCGTTCAATGGGTCTCCGTTATGGCATCATCCCCCCTGCCCGGCTGCTAGTGACTTATAAGGAACGGTCTCACATCTTTAACAACCACGTCGAGGTGGAGGACTTCATCAAACGGATCAGGTCAGAAGAGGGACCGGACTGAATTATTAGGAAACGACCTGGCGGGTCGCGGGTTACAAAGTAGAAGGTAAAAGCTGATAAGAAAAATATAAGGCGCAAGATTGAGCTGAGCAGGTACAAACTATAATGTTAAAATACACCCTTGTTTAATAGTGTTTATTGCAGAATGTTTCAAGGCTTATACTCAGAGCTTATAGTAACGGTTAAAGCTATGTGACTCTCCACTCTCTATTCACTTCATGACTCAGAATGTATCTTTGGCAACTGTCACTTTGTTAACTTAAGTATATACTTGAGAGGTTATATTAACTCATCATTTCTGTTCAGATTTTCCTAGAACAACATAGTGACTTCAGAGAGTGAAATTTGAGTTAGTTCACAGTAAAAGGAGGGTGATTATGAAAGGAAAATGTTTAATGTTTAATTATGGTAGCACAAGAGTGTAAGGTTAGTGTCATAATTAGTTGTTTGTTTCTTTTTTGTTTGTTAGCTCAGTGATACTGTTTTACCCTCCGGGTGGATCAGTTAACAGCCATCTGAAAGTTTTAAGATTACAGGGAAAGAAATTCAGGCTAATTGTCCTGGAGTTGGGCGATGGTTCGGGTATGTTGTTCGCTTGTAGTATTATTCATGTTCGTCTTTTGTTTGTTTCATTTTTCATTTTTTTACAAACACCACAAAATGTTTGGGGAGTATAACTATACAAACTATAAAAAATTTCCAGTGAGATAAAAATTAAAATCACATCGTGGAACTGCAGGGGGTTACGAAAACTTAATAAAGTCAAACAAGTTATGAATAGGATAAAATCAATGCAATCTAATATTGTGTTTCTTCAGGAGACACACCTGATGTACAATGACAATCTGAAAATTAGGAGGAGGTGGAGAGGCAAGGTCTTATCTGCATCGTTTAACTCTCAAGCTAGAGGTGTCCTGACTATGGTACATGAGTCAATACCACTCCAGGTAAATAAGGTTATCAAAGACAAATTTGGACGATATCTTATTGTTCAAGGAAATTTACTGAAAGAGCAAATTGTCTTGGCAAACATTTATGCTCCAAATACAGACGACCCCAATTTTTTTCAAAATGTATTCCTTATTTTGTCCTCTCTCCCTGGTAAATGTGTAGTGGCAGGTGATTTTAACTGTACACTAGATCCAGCGAAGGACAGGAGCTCTGGAGCCGTAGAGCCTCATTCTCGTAGCAGGGTAATTATACAACACTTCATGAAAGAATTGAACTTAATAGATATCTGGAGGGAAGAGAATCCTGACGATTTAAAGTTTTCGTGTTACTCCGGTGTACACAAGTCCTACTCAAGAATTGACTTCTTTTTGATATCTGCAGAGCTAAGGCACAAAGTCAAGGATTGCTCCTATGATGCTATTCTAATTTCAGACCATGCCCCTAATTCATTGGTATATCAGGACTCAAAACTAGTGAAAGATGCTAAAATTTGGCATTGCAAACAAAAATGGTTGGCCGACCCCGGCTTTGTCTCCTTCCTGGATGAACAAATCAGTTTCTATTTTGAAACCAATACAACAGAAACTTCAGCAAGCATGAGATGGGAGGCCTTTAAAGCTTTTATTAGAGGCCAAATAATCAGCATCACAAGCTCTAAAGCAAAATTGACTTTTCAAAAGGCAAAAAACTTAGAGACGAAAATAAAGAAAACAGAAAATGAGTACTATCGTTCAAGGTCAACTGAAGCTCATCAAAGTCTATTGCTGCTTAGAGCACAATACAATGAATTATCTGCATCAAAGGCGACGGCCAGTCTGTTGCGACTTAAGCAGTCCTTCTATGAGCAGGGTGAAAAACCTGGGAAAGTTCTTGCATGGCGTCTCAAGCAGCTACAGAGTGAAAGAGCTATCACCTCACTGCAAAGTGATCAAGGAGAAACCATTGTAGATCCAACAGAAATAAATGAATCCTTCAGAAAATTTTATGAAGGTCATTATAGTTCAGAAATAATTACGGACAATTCGGAATTAAAAGTGTTTTTAGGTAGTATAAACATACCCAAGGTACCAGAAAATCTCAGGACTAATTTGGAGAAAGATATTACAGTAGAGGAATTATCTGCTGCAATTGATAGTATTAAAGCAGGAAAAACTCCTGGACCTGACGGTCTCCCAATTGAAATTTATAAAAAATTTAAAAATAAATTGCTAACTCCAATTTTAGAAATGTTTACGGAGTCCTTCCGAAATGGCATTTTGCCATCATCTCTAAGAGGAGCATTAATTACTCTGCTTTCGAAGCCAGGTAAACCAAATAATAAATGTGAAAACTGGAGACCTATTAGTCTGCTAAATGCAGATTTGAAAATACTTTGTAAGATTTTGGCAAATAGAATTACAGAAATAATAACTAAGATAATTGGGAGGGATCAGAATGGGTTCATTCGTGGCAGACATGGCTTCCATAATGTCAGAAGGATTTTGAATATTCTTTATCACCAAAAGAATGCCCCAGACACTGCTTTACTGTCACTCGACGCGGAAAAAGCGTTTGACAGAGTGGAATGGTCTTATTTGTTTAAGATTCTGGAACGCTTTGGTTTGGGAGAGAATTTTTGTAATTGGATAAGATTACTCTATAAGGAACCATATGCACAAATTTTAACCAACAGTAATATCTCAAAAATTATAAAAATAAACCGAGGGTGTAGACAAGGGGACCCTTTGTCTCCATTGTTGTTCATTATGGCAATTGAACCTTTGGCAATTGCAGTGAGGTCACATGATAGCATCTCTGGAATAGCCATAGGACAGACAGAGCACCGTTTAGCTTTGTATGCCGATGATGTAATTGTTTTTCTCAAAAATACCAACAAATCCATCCCGGCCCTGCTAGACTTGATTAGAGAGTTTGGTAAGATTTCAGGTTATAAGATTAATAAGTCTAAAATATCCATTATGTTATTAAACCAAGCAGACAGGGAAAATCCGACCAATGTAGTTGCACAATTTAAGATCGTTAATTGTTTCTCTTATTTAGGCATTCAGATTGTTCCTTTGCTTACCAATATCATAGAAATGAACTATAGGCCAGTTATGCAAGAGATCTCAAATTCCTTAGATAGATGGGCTGCCTTACCAATGATGTTAATGGGGAGAATAAATACTCTCAAAATGAATGTACTCCCCAGATTGTTGTATTTATTTCAAAATTTATCTCTGCCACCACCAAGCAATCTATTTTCTCAGTTGAAGACACTTTTCCTCAAGTTTCTATGGAACAATAGACGCCCCAGGTTGCGCCTATCCTTGCTGTACTTACCTTATGATAGAGGAGGGCTTAAATGCCCAAACCCACTATGGTACTACTGGGCGGCGCAAATGAGAACACTGATGTTCTACTACTGCGAGGAGAATGTGCCACTGTGGAGAGAAATGGAAGGTGATGCACTGAAGCTGCCTTTGCCCGTTTACCTGTATTCAGCTAATTTTAAGAAACTCAAAAATAACACCAAGAATCCAATGACTAAAAACATGATTAGTGTGTGGCAACAAGTTAAGAAATATTTCAAAGTAGTTGATTCGCTCTCATTATTTAGTCCGATATGGGGAAATGATCGTTTTGCCCCAGGAGGAGATGGGGGAGGGTTTAAAATTTGGGCTGAACAGGGGCTACAAAAAATACGAGATCTTTACAGTCCGGATGATAAACATTTGATGTCTTTTGATGAAATTGTTGTCAAACATGACATAGCCCGCAACCAGTTCTTTAGATATTTACAACTGAGAGATTTTATTAGAACTCAACAAAGTCAATCCTTGTCCATTCCTGGCCTTTCAATACTCGAAGAAATGATGGTGAGGGACTGCCGGGGAAGGGGCTTGATTTCCAAAATATATAATGAATTGGTTGGTGAATCTTCAGAAACATCCGTAAGAAAGCTTGAATCCTGGAGAGAGGACCTACAGGAGAATATCTCCATTGAGGAGTGGGAAAGGGCGTGTACCAAAGCACAATTACAAACGGTGAATACACGCTTAAAATTTCTGCAGTATAACTGGCTGATGCGTACCTATATGTCTCCAGTTAAGCTTAATAAATTTAATAACGCTATACCAGATGTTTGCATAAAATGTGACAAGGAAAAGGGCACGATTTTTCATTGTTTATGGCAGTGTTCTCAAATAAAGAAATTTTGGGCAGAAGTGAAACAGTGTATTGAGGAAATATTAGGGATACATTTACATTTAGAACCAAAAATCTTTCTATTGGGTATTTACCCAGCTAACTGTAATATAAGAAAGAAGCATCAATTATTTATAGATATAGGCCTGTTGTTGGCCAAAAGAGTCATTGCAATTGCTTGGAAAGAGATGGATAGACCAAGGCTAGGTAAATGGCTTTCAGAAATGACAGCAACTCTGCCCTTAGAAAAGATCACGTATGCAGTCAAAGGTAAGCAACCGATTTTTGATAAAATCTGGGGCCCCTTTAGAAATTTTCTTGCAAATAAAGACCTGTCTCGTTGGGTGGAAACACCTGGGGAAGACCCATAATTGACCCTCTGCAGTTCACTTGAGGAAAATGTTTACTGTCTGGTCTTGAATGACCACTATCTAATTTATGTGCAGTGCACTCTTGTGAGTACGAGCAGTGTGTAGTTGGTCTTGTACTTACTCCCCCCTCTTTCTTTTCTATTTACCTAGGTGGTATTTGTATTATTAATTTATTGTGTATTTAAGTTATTTTTTTCCCTTGTTTTTAAATTCTTATTTTATTATTATTATTTTACTTTTTTTTTTTCTTTTTCTTTTAAGTGATTTATATTTGTTTGTTTGTGTTGATTTGTTGTTGCGTCTTGGTCGTTGTTTGGCGGACATGGGTTTTGTATGGTTTGGGACAGGAGTTTTGAGTCCCAGGGGTTGTATGTATGTTTTGTTATGTCTGAAAATAAATAAAGATATTGTTGGTAAAAAAACCCAACATTTTATATATTTACATAAACACTGAAATTAATTTTGGTATTGGTATTATAACTGTGAAAATGGGATTGTGGTCAAGATCATTTGAAAATAGATACAGAAGGATGAGCAGCAGGGGATATTTCCAGCACAGCTGGTGGAAAAGTGAATATGTGCACAAAGGTGTGCTATACATAATATACTATACTATGTTTTGTATTGTATTGTGTATATTGTGTTTATATAGTATATATATATATTACACTCTGGGGTTGAGGTGAATAAAAGAACTGTGTTGTGACCTAAATAACATGCCGTTGCTAACTGCAGAAAGCATGAAAGCATGAAATCCCGCATTTTTAATGTACAAAAGCATCCTGTATCATAACTACATGTGAGCCGTTTGTAACAAACCAAACCGTGTGAAAATCAGTTGAAAATTCAGTGAGTTATTCTATTATGCATTCAGCTCCTTCCTCAATAGAAGTGAATGCACTGTGGAGGCGAAGCGAGACCCATCCAAGATGGCGGCCGGCTGGGACTTCGGCTCCGGCTGCCTATTGGCCAATAGGCAGCGGCAGTCAATGCGGCGTCTATGTATACGGTTGTGTGGACGGTTTCGAACACAGCTTACCGTCCACTCACTCACTCACTCACTATTCCCTATTTCATGTTTACTATATAGTGCACTACATGGGGAACGACTGAACGAGATTTTGGACACTAACTGAAATTTTCTGAACGTCGTTGCGTCGGTCGCTGCGCCGCGTACTTCTGTGACGCAAGTGGACGTGCCGAGCATCATGTAAACAAACCAGCTGCTGGGGGGCGTGCCAAGATGGCCGAGTGAGTGTATGCTTTCTGCCGAGCTCTGAAAAACAAGTTAAGTAAACGGTTAAAAATGAAACTTTCTCGACGCTAATCACCTACTCAGACTTTCAACATTACTCAGCCACTTTTAAGACAGAGGTGATTTAATGTCGACCCAGAATGAAAGAAAAAGACCTCCGGATAACGTCAAGCAAAGGCTAACGTTAGCATATCCCACTGCTGCCAAGGCTAGCAACGTGTTAATTGACAACTGCCACGACTACATCAATCCCACCGTCGCTCTCCCAGTCTCAGACGACGGTATGGACGAGTTTCCACCTCTTCCCATTACCCCCAGCAAGTCTCCAGTTCCGAAAAAGGCGATGCTATCTCCCAACATTCAGGGGCTAGCTAGCCAAGACGACATAATTGCCACCCTTTCTGCGCTGATAAATACCAGATCCGACAACATTGAGAGCATGGTAAGTGCTAACACACTTAAAATTGAGAGTCTCAAAAAGACTATTGATTTCATCTGCGAGGAAGTGAAGGATATTAAAGGAAAAGTGAGTACAGTCGAGAAAAAAGCAGTAAACGAGGAGAAAAGAGTGGACACATGCCAGCAACGAATCTCGGAGCTGGAAAGATACACCCGGAGATGGAACCTCAGACTCTATGGGGTGGCAGAAGGTGAGAAAGAGGATCCACACAAGAAAATCATTGAAATATGTCAAGCTATCCTTCCAGAGCAAAAGAACAGGATGTCTGACACCATTGACACCGTGCACCGCCTCGGCCCCAAACGTCAAAATGTAAACAGACCCAGAGGCATCATCATTCAGTTTACCTCGCGAGTCAGCAGAGACGCCATATGGAGAGCTGCAAAATCATCTCCCTACTTGATGAACAACAGTCTGAAGTTCGCGGAGGATCTTTCCAAAGAGGACAGAGAGCGCAGGAGTAAGCTGTGGCCCGACATAAAGAAAGCCCGAGAGGATGGCAAGACGGCCTACTTCATCGGAGGTCATGGCTTCGTTAATGGATCAGAACTTTCTCCCCCTACTTAAAGAACAGCTCTTCTGCCTTTCTGATGCTTTAATAGACTTATTCCTGGTACAGGCAGCTACTGAAGAATGTTATAATTTAGGTCGACTGCTTCCCTTCCAAGTCTTCGTTTACCGTTATAATTCAGGTTAATAATGCAGATTTCGGTCCCCTTTTGATATACTTTAAGTGATCAGAGACTTTATTATTCCTTTATTTGTTCTTATTTAATACTTAACTTTGTCGTTTTCTTTTGTTTCTCTTAATGCCAGGGGTCTAAGACAGATTTGTAAACGCAAAGCACTTTTTCTATTTGCCAAACATCTTAATACTGACTTCTGTTACTTTCAAGAGAGCCATTCAACAACTGCAGAGCACAATTTCTGGAAATCACAATGGGGTAATGATATCTGGTTTTCTCACGGCACAGAGCACTCCGCTGGAGTCAGCACTCTTAAAAACTCTTTCAGTGGATCTGTACTACATTCAGATAGTGATTCTTTAGGTCACTATATTTGCCTTGTGCTTAAGTACCTTGATGCTACCTTAATTACTGTTAACATATATGGATATAACACCAAACCTGAGAATGATAAACTTCTTAATTCCATAGAGAGGCAACTTGATTTTTGGTTATTGAGATTCCCAAATTCTGTCCTCTTAATTGGCGGCGATTTCAATATTGTCTTAGATAATGCTGCTGATAGATGGCCCCCAGGACAGCCCTCCTCCCTTAATTCAAATCTTAAAGCATTCATGCAGAAATTTGATGTTATAGATGTATGGAGAGAGAAATTTCCAGATGAAAGAACCTTTGCATGGAGCAACAGGTCAGGCTCAAGACAATCTCGTATTGATTTCTGGTTATTATCCAACTTTGTTGAGAAAGATAAAATCACAGTTAATTTCCTTGCTACACCCTTAACTGATCATAGAGCAATTCATATTAATATCCAATTTTCTACTACAGACGATGCGCCACACAGATCTTCCTACTGGAAATTAAACAACTCTTTGTTAGAGCATGATACAGTTAAAACTGAAATCCGTAAATTGATTACATATTTTTGGAACAAGGCTGAAAGAGAAAACTTGTACAGCACCAATTGGGAATTGTTCAAATTTGAATCGGGTAAATTTCTAAGACGATATGGTTCGTCAATTTCTAAATCTAAAAGAGCAGAGGAAGAAGAAGTTATAACAAAAATCACTTTATTCTTTCAAAGACCCCCTGATGAAATCTCTGAAGAGGATAGACTAAATTTTTTAGACCTTCAAAAGAAATTAGATGACAATTATTGTCACAAGGCGGAAGGTGCATTTGTTAGATCCAGAAAGAGGTGGCTAGAAGAAGGGGAACAAAATTCAGCGTATTTTTTTAGGCTTGAAAAACTGCGCGCTAAAACCAACTCCATCCATCAATTGAATATAAATGGCACCATAACTGATAATGCTAAACTAATTTCAAACTACTGCTGTAATTTTTATAGCAACCTATACAGCTCTAAGTACAACCAAGAGCATGCCTCTTTATTTTTAGACTCAATTAAAGACTTACAAACGCTTGATACTGTGGATAAGGACTTTTGTGACACCCCTTTTACTGTAAAAGAAGTCTCTGATGCCATTGCTGCTCTTAAGAATAATAAATCGCCAGGCACTGATGGATTAACCACAGAATTTTATAAATCCTTTTCAACACATTTAGCCACCTTTCTTTTACAGGTTTTTTTTAGAAAGTATAGGAAAAAATGCCCTTCCTCCTAGTCTCACACAAGGTTTTATAACTTTAATTCCAAAATCTAAAAAAGATGTGCTGTTTCTTGATAATTGGAGACCCATTTGTTTACTCAACAATGACTACAAAATTATTGCCCTTATTCTTGCCAAAAGAATTAAAGAAGTCTTAGACACAATAATAGATGAGACTCAGTCGGGCTTTATGAGAAATAGACACATATCTAACAATATTAGACTTGTCCCAGACATCCTTGACTATTCTGAGTTGATTTCTGATGAAAGTCTTATCCTCTTCCTCGATTTCTATAAGGCCTTCGACACGCTTGAACACCAATTCATCTTTCACTGCCTAAAGAAGTTAGGCTTTGGCGAATTTTTCTGCACGGCTATTAAGACTTTGTATGCCAATGGCAATAGCTCAATCAAAATGAAAAATGGTACAACCCCAAGATTTAACTTGAAACGAGGCATCCGACAGGGATGCCCCATCTCCCCTTACCTCTTCTTACTCTGTACTCAAATTCTTACAAACCATATTACTAACAGTGCTGTGCAAGGAATCTCCATAGCTGATAAAAATGTTATCATTAGCCAACTGGCGGATGACACTACTCTATTCTTAAAAAATGCTAATCAAGTCCCTGTTGCTCTCCATGTAATTACTGATTTTTCTAAGGCCTCTGGCCTATGCCTTAATTTGCATAAATGTGAGCTTTTAGCTATTAAAAACAGTAACGCAAACTCCATTTGTAATATTCCTGTCGAAGAAGAAGTCACCTATTTAGGGCTCTTGATTTCTAAAGACCAGAACCTGAGATGTAATCTGAACTTTGACCCAATCATTCAAAAAACAAAAGTTAAATTAAATCAGTGGTTGCAGAGGGACCTGTCCCTTAAAGGCAGAGTCCTTCTTACTAGAACTGAAGGCATTTCACGGCTCACCTATGCAGCTCTCTCCATACATGTGGATAATAAAACCACCAAAAATATTGACCGTTTACTCTTTGATTTTATCTGGAAAAATCATACACATTATATTAAGAAGGGAGTTGTCATGAATGACTATGAACATGGGGGACTTAACTTCCTAGATTTTGCTACTCTTAATAACACATTTAAAATAAACTGGGCTCGACACTTTCTTAAAAATCCCGGCTCAATCTGGAATTTCATTCCTCCTTCTCTCGCTTTGGTGGTTTAAACTTTATTTTCAGTTGTAATTATAATGTAGACAAACTCCCTGTAAAATTGTCAGCTTTTCATAGGCAAGTTCTCCTGTCCTGGTCCCTAATTTACAAACATAACTTCTCACCGCAAAGGTACTTAATATGGAACAACAGAGACATTCTTTTCAAGAATAAATCACTTTTTATGGAAAGATGGATTCAGAACAAAATTCTTTTGGTAAGTCAGCTGTTTAATGAAGAGGGACTTTTGCTTTCCTATAGAGAATTTTTATCTAAATATGATTTTCCTGTTACTCCTAAGGAATTTGCTATAGTGTTTGACGCTATTCCCTCAGGTACTCTAATGCTTTTTAGAAATCTTCCTAACCCTCTCCCCTCAGTCTCCGTACCTAATCCAATTGATGCTCATATAGGAAAAATCTGTTTTTCCAACCCTTTCTCGTAATAACAATAGACACATACGTGCTTTATTCCAGAAAGATGTTGTCTCTGTTCCGCATGTTATCTCATTGGAATCGTTTTGTGAATGATATTGATTGGAACAAGGTTTGGATGATTCCACACAAGTATCTCATCACCAACAAGGTGAAGGAAGTTTCCTTCAGAATTATTCATAAATACTATCCTGCAAACCACTACATGGCAAAATTCAAAAGGGACATAAATGCAGACTGTTCTTTCTGTGAGGACCACTGTAGCAGCTAAAATATATTTCTTGCCATTTTGCTTTAGGTTTTACGTCATTTCCATTGATTACGTCATTTGTGTTGGGCACAGCCAGGGGTGTGGTCATTCTTTGTTAATGTGTGTGGTGGCGGGAGTTCAAACAAAGAAAGAAGGAAAAAAAAGACACAGAGGGAGAGAGAGCCTCATATTTTTTGTTGACCGTACTTAATTTTGTTTATCCACGTTCGGTCGTTATCTATTTCAGTTTACCATCATTATTTTATTTTTTGCTTGGACTGCTTGTTTGCACTTTTGACCTTTTGTTACAATAAACTTTCAAATCACATTGGACCTGTGGAGTCTTTGGATAGAACGAGTCACAAAGGGCTCTCGTCTCTCAGTAGCTGAGCTGTTTTAAAGACAGCAGCAATATTTAGTCAACAAAAAAATATATCAACGTTGATCAAAAGACTTTGGATCGCGGAGACGCGGATGGTGTTGGATTTTATGGACCTCGGACCTTTGGATTGGACTTTTGGAATTGGTATTTCGTTGGAAAGGATTAAGCGCACCGGCATGGAAAAAAGAGATCACAGTGGAGCGCTGCGCAAAACCGAAACGGAGTGAAAGAAGAGTGACAGCGGCGGCGCATCACAGCCATCAGAAGCGGTATGTTGAGATTCCTTTTGTGTATTGAATGAAATTGGAACACAATGTGGACTTGGACTTGACGCCGCTTGTCCAGAGGGGACTGTTGTTTGGCCTGTGTGATTGTGCGCGCTGGATGTGCCGAGCCATCGGCTAAGTTTGGAACCCGTTTGGATTGTTTATGACACTGTGCTGCTCGTTGGAGCAAAAGAGTACACGGATTATAAATTGGAGCTGTGGGACATTGTGACTTGACTCACGTGTTTATCTTTTGCTGTGTAACCTTGATAAACTGTGCATGCCGAAAATATAAATAAGAATGAGTGAAACAAAGGATGCGAATGGAGATGGAATGGAGAAGAGGACAGTGAAGCTTACAGCCAGAGCGCTGGATTGGAAAATTGAAACCTTTCAACAAGAGTGTAATACAGCGGTGAAGAAACTTAAAGGACTCACACGCGAAATTAATGAGCTCATGAAAAGTGATGAAAATGCAAAGGATGTGCAATGGAACTTGGATAAATTGATTCAACTGTTTGAAAGTGCAAAGGCTGTGCATGAATCTGTTATCGTATTGCTTCCCAAGGAGGATCAAGAAATTCAGGCTGACTGGTTTGCACGTGTAACTAAATACCACACAGATTTTGTGGAGGGTGTGAAACAATGGCTTTTTGAGAATGAAAGACACTATTTGCAAACAAGCCATGTTTTACCAACTGTTGCAGATTCAGACACTCCTCCAGTCTTACCTGAGACAGCACCTGTTGAATCAAAGGAGGAAATTACTCCACAGGACAATCCCCCCCCTCACTTAAACCTTAAAGCAACATCTGATGTGCAGGAACTAATTCAACCTGGTGACAGTGTGTCTAATGTTGCAAGCAGCAAGAAAAGCAAACACAGTGCTTCCAAGGCAAGCTCCAAAGTATCAAGTACTTCATCTGCACGCATTAAAGCTGAGGCTGATGTTGCCGCACTTGTTGTTCGTCAGAAAATGCTAAAAGATAAACATGCTCTGGAGGAACAGGAACAGCTCATAAAGAGAAAGAAGGAGCAGCTGCAGCTGGAAGCGGACATTGCTGCTATGACGGCCAAGATGCACGTACTTGGAGCATCAAGAGGATCCAGTATACAAAGTCATCCTACAAAAAAGTCGGATGGTATGATGTCATATTTTGAAAAGCACCAAGAAAAGAAAGCACTTCATGTTGACGCAAAACCTTTCGTGCCAAGCTTACAAAACATGCAGCCACAGGGACAAAGTCTCCCAGATCAAAACAGCACCAATCCACACACCATTACAGCACCTGTAACTGCACACAGAGCTGCAACTCACACCCAGCCTTCTAGTACAGACCCCAGAACACCCAGCGCAAGCAACATGAATGCAGATGAGCATGCACGTGTGACGCCACCAGCCATTTTACCTACCTCAAACAATGGTGACCAGAACAACATATACAGTGTCATGGAGAAACAAAACGAAATAACTGCACTGTTAATTCAGCAACAATGCCTTTCTTCTATGCCAAAGAGGGAAATTCAAGTTTTTGATGGTGACCCCCTTCAGTACCAAACATTTATTAAATCCTTTGAACACAGTATTGAAAACAAGAATGAAAACTATAGAGACTGTTTATATTACTTGGAGCAATACACAAGAGGACAGCCAAGGGAAATGGTGAGGAGCTGCCTACACATGGACTTGGAAAGAGGATACAGGAAGGCTAAATCTTTACTTCGGGAGCATTTTGGCAACGAGCACAAAATCGCTAGAGCTTACATGGACAAGGCTCTTGCATGGCCATCAATAAAACCTGATGACACAAAATCCCTTCAAGCATACACCCTTTTTCTTCAAGGATGTTGCAACGCCATGGAAGATGTTGACTACATGAAGGAGCTGGACATGCCTTCAAACATGCTCAACATCATAAAGAAATTGCCCTATCGGCTGAGGGATCAATGGAGAACTGTGGCTTGTGATTTCCAGGTAAAATATAAACAAAGAGCTACCTTCAAGGATGTAGTGGATTTCCTGGAAAGACAAGTAAGGATTTTGACAGACCCAGTGTTCGGAGATATCAAAGACACTCCAGCAGTGAGCAAAGACGTAAGGAGGTTCAAGTCACAACCTCAACCTAGGATAAAAGGAAGTACCTTTGCTACCACTGTGACACTTAAAGAACCAAATGGAAAAGACACGAAGAAAAGAGAAAGTTCGCTGGACTTGAAAAGCTGTATGTTTTGTGATGGTGGACATGTTTTGGATGTGTGTACAAAATTGGAAAAGAGGACACATGATGAGAAAATCGCTTATATGAGGAAAAATGGAATATGTTTTGGCTGTTTGTGTAAAGGGCACCTCAGTAAAGACTGCAGAAAGCGACTCACCTGTGACATATGTGGTTTAAAGCACCCGACGATGTTGCATATTCACCAAAAGAAAAAAGAGATGGACACACAGCAAACAGAAATAAAGGACACAGCTAAAAGGACTTCTGTAGCTTCAGTCCAAACCGGTGGTCTTACCGGGGCCGGTGAAGACAACTGCAAACTTTCAATCGTGCCTGTGCAAGTGAAAGCCAAGAAGGGGAGTACAATAGTACACACGTACGCATTTCTTGACCCAGGGAGCACAGCATCGTTCTGTACAGTGGGCCTGATGACCAAGCTTAAGCTCCAAGGAAGAAGGTCAAGTATTCTTTTGAGAACTATGGGTGAAAGAAAGGTCGTTGGAACCAACATTGTTTCAGGTCTTGAAGTTGCTGGTCTGGATAGCACCAATTTTTGTGATCTTCCAGGTATATACACCCAGAAGACTATGCCTGTGCATCAAGGAAACATCCCACATCAGAAAGACATTGAACAGTGGTCTCATTTGGATAATGTTTATCTGCCTGAAATTGAATCTGAAATCGAACTGCTGATTGGCTTGGATGTGCCAAAGGCTCTGGAGCCGCTTGATGTTATAAGGAGTGTTGGAGACGGACCTTACGCTGTAAAAACCATGCTTGGATGGACAGTTAATGGACCGCTTGGAAAAAAGGACGAGGATGCTCAGGAAAAGTCAACAGTCAATGTGAACAGGATCTCTGTTGTAAAACTTGACGAGCTGTGGGAGCAACAGTTCAGGAATGACTTCCCTGAGTGTGTGAGAGAAGATAAAGAACCGTCAAAAGAAGACAAGATGTTTTTGGATTTGGTCTCACAATCTGCCACACTAGTTGATGGCCATTATTGCATTCACTTACCTTTAAAAGAAAAGGAAATATGTATGCCTGACAACAGAAGCGTCGCTGAACAACGCACACTTAACCTAAAGGAAAGATTTAAAAGAGACTCATCTTTCCACTCTGACTACACCAGCTTCATGTCTGACATGCTAGCCAAAGGATATGCCGAACAGGTACCGGATTGTGTTCTGGAACGCAGTGATGGCAGAAAATGGTATCTGCCACATCATGGGGTCCGACATCCACAAAAGAAGAAACTGAGAGTGGTGTTTGACTGTGGAGCAACGTTTCAGGGAGTTTCACTGAACTCTCAGCTCTTACAGGGGCCAGACCTGACCAGTACGCTAATAGGAGTCTTGACTAGATTCCGCAAAGAACCTGTTGTCATCGCTGCAGATATTGAAGCCATGTTTCATCAAGTCAAGGTGCCAAGTGAAGACCGGGACTTGTTGCGCTTCCTCTGGTGGCCTGACGGAGACTACAGTCAGAACATGGTGGAATACAGGATGACAGTGCACCTGTTTGGAGCGACTTCATCACCCAGTTGTGCAAACTTTGCACTGAGGAGATGCGCTGAGGACAACATGAAAGAGTTCAGCCCTCAAGCTGTGAACACCATTATGAATAATTTTTATGTGGATGACTGCCTTGCGGCAGTAGCTTCAGAAGAGGATGCAATAGCTCTCTATCATGAACTGCGAGCTATTTGTTCCAAAGGAGGTTTCCTGCTCAACAAGTGGATAAGTAACAGTCGTTGTGTGTTGGTATCCATACCTGAAACGGAAAAGGCAGAAGAGATGAAGAATTTGGATATGGATTATGACAACCTACCTGTGGAGAGAGTGCTTGGTGTACAATGGTGTGTACAGTCTGACGTCTTCAAGTTTAAAATCATCATCAAAGACAGACCACTCACCAGAAGAGGAATTCTTTCCACAGTGAGCTCAATATATGACCCCCTTGGAATGTTGTCACCTGTCGTCTTGACTGCCAAGAAAATCCTGCAAGATCTGTGCAGAAAAAAGGTTGGTTGGGATGATGCTTTAACCGATTCCACTGTGCAGGAATGGATGCGATGGATACAGGAGCTTCATAAGTTAGAAAACTTCAATGTTGATAGATGTTTGAAACCACTGACTTTGGAACTGTTGCATCTGCTCAGTTACATCACTTTTCAGATGCATGCGAAGTTGGTTATGGAACTGTTAGCTACTGTTACTAAATAACACTCGTGGCCAAGCACACTGTGGATTTTTGATGGGAAAAGCAAGAGTGGCTCCATTAAAGCCAGCCACTATCCCTCGAATGGAGTTGACCGCAGCCACAATGGCAAGCAGGATGGACACAGTGTGGAGAAAAGAGCTACAGATGGAATTAGCAGATTCCATATTCTGGACTGATAGCACCTCTGTGCTCAAATACATCAACAACAAAACCACCAGATTCCGTACTTTTGTGGCCAACAGAGTCACTGAAATTCACAAAGTCTCACATGCACAACAGTGGAGATTTGTTAACACAGCTACCAACCCTGCAGACATGGCATCTCGAGGTTTGAGAGTTGAAACCTTTCTTCAGAAAGAAATATGGCTGTCTGGACCCGAATTTCTTCTTCAGTCTCAGGAAAAGTGGCCCCAAAACCCAGATGGTTTGGAAAAAATCTCATCAAAAGACTCTGAAGTCAAAGGCATAACTGTAAACGCTACACAGGTAACAACTGAAAACATGGATCCAGTGACACACTTCATCCATCACTTCTCTGCCTGGACTCACCTGAAAAAGCAGTAGCATGGATGCTCAAATTTAGAAAACTGCTTTTGTATCTCAGCAGAAAAAGAAAACAAGCAACTCATGTTGATAATCACTCAGACAACATTCATCACAGAAACCTACCACAAAACAACACAAGAAATCTTCAGACTATGAAAACCCCTTATCTCACCGTGGAGGAACTGGCTGCAGCTGAATTGGAGATAATCTGCTTCTGTCAGAAGAGGAGGTTTGCAGATGAAATCGCAAGTCTAAGGAAAGGAATGAACGTCAAGCGGACCAGCCACATTCACAAACTCAATCCTATATTGGACAAAGATGTGTTACGTGTTGGAGGCCGCCTAAGCAGAGCAGCAATGCCAGAAGAGGTGAAACATCCAGTGATATTGGCTAAAGATTTCCACATTTCTGATCTGATTCTGCGACATATTCATGAAAAGGTGGGTCATGGTGGTCGCAACCATATGTTATCTGTCCTGCGTCAAAAATACTGGATTCCTGGTGCCACTGTGTTGATCAAAAGATACTGTCAAGATGTGTTACCTGTCGGCGTGTAAACGCTACCCCGTCAACAGCAGATGGCAGACTTGCCATTGGACAGAGTCACTCCAATGAACCCCCATTCACCTACGTTGGAGTGGACTACTTTGGACCCTTCGGGGTGAAGCAAGGAAGGAAAGTTGTGAAGCGCTATGGTGTTATTTTTCACATGTTTGGCTATAAGAGCAGTTCACATTGAAGTGGCATCTTCACTCGACACAGACTCTTTCATCAATGCCCTTCGACGCTTTATTGCCAGACGAGGTCAGATTAAAGAACTTCGATCTGATAATGGCACCAATTTTGTAGGAGCTCAGCGGAATTGAAAGAAGCAATTGAAAGCTGGAATCAGAGTCAGATTCACAACACTCTGCTTAACAAGGGAATCAACTGATCTTCAATCCCCCTGCTGGTTCCCATCATGGCGGCGTTTGGGAAAGATTGATTAAATCAGTGCGAAAGGTTCTGAACTCAACTTTAAATGTACAAAATCTTGATGAAGAGGGTCTTCACACAGTTTTATGTGAAGCTGAGGCAATCCTCAACAGCCGTCCATCACCAAAGCTTCAACAGACCCAAATGACCTTGAAGCACTTACTCCAGACCACCTTCTTCTCCTCAAAACCATGCCTTCATTACCACCAGGACAGTTTAAACAAGACGACATATATGCTCGACGCAGATGGAGACAAATCCAGTACATGTCAGACCTGTTCTGGAAAAGATGGATTAAAGAATATCTTCCACAACTTCAAGAAAGACAGAAATGGTTTAAAATCAAACGCAACTTCACAACAGGAGACATTGTAATCATCATGGATGATTCAGCACCTCGAAACACCTGGCTGACCGGAAAAATCACAGAGACCATTCTGGATAAAAGAGGTCTCGTTCGTCATGTCCGGATCAAGACCAAGACTGGATTTCTGAACAGACCAATCAACAAAATCTGCCTTCTATTGGAGTCAGAAGAACTTTGAAACCCAGACTGACTTTGTTTTTGTTTTGAACTTTGACCTTTGCCCCTTGCGCACTACAGTACATACACACAGACACTATGAACTATGGACTGATCCAGAGTGACAATAAGGATCACTCTCTCTCTCATGCACGTCTAGCATTCTTATGAAGAAAGAAGATTTCATAATGAACTTTATGTTGAAATGTACTTGTATGTGTGGTTATCATTCATTGTGTAATTATTATTGTTTGAATTATAATAATTAGGGGCCGGTATTGTAGCAGCTAAAATATAATTTCTTGCCATTTTGCTTTAGGTTTTACGTCATTTCCATTGATTACGTCATTTGTGTTGGCACAGCCAGGGGTGTGGTCATTCTTTGTTAATGTGTGTGGTGGCGGGAGTTCAAACAAAGAAAGAAGGAAAAAAAAGACACAGAGGGAGAGAGAGCCTCATATTTTTTGTTGACCGTACTTAATTTTGTTTATCCACGTTCGGTCGTTATCTATTTCAGTTTACCATCATTATTTTATTTTTTGCTTGGACTGCTTGTTTGCACTTTTGACCTTTTGTTACAATAAACTTTCAAATCACATTGGACCTGTGGAGTCTTTGGATAGAACGAGTCACAAAGGGCTCTCGTCTCTCAGTAGCTGAGCTGTTTTAAAGACAGCAGCAATAACCACCCAGAGACTGTGTTACACCTATTTTGGCATTGCCCTCATACAAAAAAACTTTGGAAAAATTTCAGCAGATTCATTATAGACTGTGTTTCCAAAGACTTTACTTTATCTTGGCAAAATGTTATTTTCTGTTTTTACAAGTGCTCTAAGAAAGAGGAAAAGGGTTTTTTTTTCTTATAAACTTGTTAATAATTTTGGCTAAATTTTTTATTCACAAATGTAAATACAGCAACAAAAAACCTAATTTTATTCATTTTCTCAAAGATGTCGAACAATACATACAGCTTATTGATAGCTCTGACAACAAAAAAGCTGTCAAGACCTAAAACATATGCTCTGCTCTAGATGTTTTTGTGTAATGTAAGGACATATGGACATATCCCCTGGCAACTCTGTTCTTGTTCACTGCTTGTATACTGTTTTTGTATACTTTACTGTGTTTTTCAATAAATCTTTATTGGTGACCAAGGTAAAAAAAAAAAAAAAAACTAAAAAAAAAACGGCCGCTTTGAGGATGACCGAACTGTATGGTGGTTGTACTTTTTGTCAATAAATTGTTGAAATGTCAATGGTGTGGACGTTTGGTTTTGTCAGCTACAGTTGTGTGTCTGCATTGTGAGCTGTAATAGCCCACGATAGTGCACGAGCTAAAAGCTACCTGGCTCGTACGAGCTAGTGATGGCAGTGCGACACTGAAGCTTCGATACGTGCTTCAAACCCTGGACTACAAACCACTGCTTCAAAGCTTGCTTTGGTGCGGAAAAAATCACGTGACATATGACGTCCGAAGCAGCAACTGCTTCGTTGCCTGAATGAATCACCTGACTGGTTCCTGGTCCAATCAGTGATTCATTGGCACCGCCTCGTCTCGATTCTGACAGCTGACAGAGGGGAAGGAATGCCACAGCAGATGCTACAGTGGAGGTGCAGCAGTACATGACCGATCCACCACTGGAAAGATCAAAAGACCCACTGGCTTACTGGATGAACCATCAAAATGTGTACCCTCATCTGTTTCAGCTCGCAAAACAATTTTTATGCACACCAGCATCATCTGTTCCTTGTGAGCAAGTATTCTCCAAATGTGGAGAAGTTGTGAGCAAAAAAAGAAACCGGCTCAATCCAATACTGTGGAAAAAATAATGTACCCCAAATAAAAATATTTGAGTGTTCCCCATCACACATAATCACCCCCTGCCATAGTTACACAAGCACATTTTCGCCCCCTGCCATAATTACAAAAGCACACCCAACCTATGCCATATTTTCCATTATAGTCTAATCTATAACAACACACAGAAACTTGTAAATATGAAACAACAACATATAAAACAAACTATCTGAAAAGTAACTATAGCTATCAAATAAATGTAGCTTGAGTAGAATGTACAGTATTTCCCTAAATATATGGAAATACCCAAAGTACATCAAATTTGTACTTAAGTACAGTAGCTATTTGAGTAATATACTGAGTTACTGTCCATCACTGCATTTGTCTCACCAATATGCTTTCTGTCTATTTTTAATGGAGACTTGGCAGATTACTTGGTACACCTAGAAAAAACAACAGCAGTTTAATATTGTATTAAGTCTGACATTTTACTGAAGTGTTGAGTTGTAGATTGTGGTGCTGTTGAACTGTACTGGATTACACTGACAGCAGTTTCTCATTTAGTCTGTCCTCAGCAATATAAATGGATCAAACAGGTCAGATGTGAAGAGGAAAAGTTTATTCAGCCACACTTCAGACATCAGGTTAACAATTCATATCAGATAATCAATATATAAAATGCTGTTGAATAAATACAATAAAGACAATAAATAAATTACAATATATTCTTAAAATCATTATTGGATGGTAAAAACACATAGGCCTAAATAAGCAAAAGAATGCAAAGAACAATAATATGTTACAACATTTAATAATATAAGGATATATCTTGTCTGGGACTGAATGTTGCCCATTAGACATTCCCCAAACAAATTTCATTTCATATTTAACCACTGCAGAGATATCAGCCACGAATTTCAAAAGGACTACCTGAGAGTGGCTGCTCTCTGGGGCAGCCTGAGCGCTCATACACACGTTTATTATCTATGAGCGCTGACACTACTAGATGACAGCGATGACACCGCTGTCATCCAGCGGACCTCAGTCACATTCAACTGGGCTCTATATTAAAACATCGACCACGGGTCTGACGTTTCCCTCACTTGTCATTTTCCGATGACTGTTGCGAAATGCATGCTGGGATACCTGGCTGTCAGAAGTCCACACAAGTCTGCTCCGATGCATCCCCGGTGAAATGGGCGTGGCGAGAACACATCCGGGAATTTGGACTGAACTTCGCCAGATGTGAACTTTGAATTGGAACAGTACTTGGGCTGTGACTGATGACGTGTCACAAGTCCACGAGAACACAAGTCCGCACAAGAACGCATATTGAGAAACGGCTTATGGCTACAAACATATGAAGTAGGACCATTATCGATATATGTCCGACGTGAAACACGTGTCGGCGCATAAACGTTCCCCCCAACCAACAAACGTACATTGCCCATGTCATATAGGTCCGATGTGAAACACGTGTCGGCTCATAAACGTTCCCCCCTAACCAACAAACGTATATTTCATATTTATGACTTTGTTTTTATGTCATTAAGAATACAATTTGAATAAAATAATGACTTTTAAAATGATTACTTTGCACTAGATGCGCTCTCTTTTATCCACAGCTCATTTTCATTCGCTGCTTCTCATTATTATTGCTATTATAATTGTTATTTATCGCTGTTTCTTGTAATTTGTACTTTTTTGGCATGCCTAGTTTAAATTTTGAAATCTTTAATACGACTCTTTTCCCTTGACCGCTGTAACACCGGAATTTCTTAATTATGGGATCACTAAAGGTGTATATTATCTTAACCTCTCTCTCTCTCTCTCTCTCTCTCTCTCTTTCAGCAAAAAGACCCAGAAAATGAAGACGAAAATACATCTTCTCGTTGGTACTATGCTAAGGGCCATGAGCGAAATCCTCTTTGTGCTAGGCCTTGGTGTTTGAATGTAAGTTTAGGTTGTTGTTGTTTGTTTTTGTAATTTTGTTTTTTATTTTCTGTAACCATGGATGAAAGCAACCGCCGTCCCTCAATACTTGATGCGATGATACAAGAATTAAACCAGAATGTATTCAATGAAACTCGGGAACCCACTCAGCTTTTACGCGAGGCACGACAAGATGTAGAAATTACCGACCCACTAGCAGACATCAATATGGCTATCGCAGATCTTGATCATTCTCAAAGCATTTTAAACACCATAAATCAATGTCAAGACTTAATCAAATACCCCCGTCCTCTTCAATCAGCGTACCCACCACGCACTACGACTCTTTAATTGGAGAACAAAGCCCCGTCAGTTCTTTTATCCCCGACCCATTGTCAGATATTGATTTTGCTATCGCCGAACTTAATCATACGCAAGCTGTTTTAAATACAATAAGCCAATGTCAAGATTTGTTAAATCAAATACCCACAAAACCCTCGACCTCAAACGACACGCATATGCAAACCGAGACCCGATTCGATAATAATCAAAGCACCCAAAATCAAACGAGCGTCTTTAACGCCATAGACCACGCCGTAGAAAATGTACAACGTGCAACGTCCGACCGTCAAAATCAACAGCGAGGGGGTAATGTAGAGGACGTTCGTTCGGAAAATTTAGAACATCAAAATACAATGCAGCGAGAAAACTCGCCTCAAAATTCACCGGCTTCGAGGGTGGTGACGCGACCTGTATTCAACAACGATGAATCCAGCCATCCGCTCAACATCAACATTACAGAACTGCATCGAGGTACGGCTGATTTTGGTGAATTTTACGTCAGGGTGTTTACAGAGATGGCGCAAGCGGTGACGAACGTCATTTCACAAGTTGAACGACAAGATTTGGTGCAGCTCGAGTTGAGAGGCGATACTCTGCCTCACGGCGCGTCCTCCAATCTAACACGGCCGTTAAAACCGACGGTAATTTGGTATTTACCGTCCAACTCGTCAAAAACCCCCGAGGCAGCGGTCGAAGAAGACTCTTGTCTCACACCGCAGACGGCGAGATTATTAAAAAAAAAAGCGACGGTCTCTGCGGGTCGTAATCAACGGCCATGACAGCCAACTTTGTTTTGCGCTTAATTTGGCTCACCTGCTTTACCCCGATATAGTCGATAGCGAAGCGTTCGCGCTCGGCAGAGACTTTCAAAGTAAGGCGGGTTTGAACAACCAGACCGCAGTAACGTTCGGCTATATAGCGAAATTTGAAAAAGTCTCAAAGTGCAAAATTGTAGTGTTATACAGAACCGACGACGCTCGAACGCTCTCTAATTTTACGAACGATTCACCGAGAAGACAAAAGACGGTGTTTATGTTTCTGTTTGAAAAACACTACTATGGCATAACGAGCCTGAAATCCTTCCTAGGCTCGCCGTTCGTGTGCGAGTATTGCTACACGGGGTACACCTCCGTCACGTGTCACTATTGCAAGGGTCATTGCTCTGTTTGCTCGGACCCCTCCTGTAGTGAGCGAGAGCTCCAACCCGTAGTTTGCGTCGACTGTAACAGAACGTGCCGCTCCGCTTCGTGTTTAGCCAAACACAAAGAGCCCATAAAGAGGCCCGTGGCTGAAAAATACGTCAGTAATTGCGAGCTGATTAAAAGATGCAAAAAATGCGGCATACATCGCTATGAACTGTAACGGTAAACAACACGTGTGTCCACTGCGGGGTCGTTTTCTTGACTAACAAAGAAGCGCACAATATTTTTAATTTAAAATTAGTGTTAGCGGCTTGCATGAGACAGAAGGCGTCGCTAGCGCGGGTCAGTTCAATTCTCAGATCCACAGAGTTCAAGAGAAGCCTCTCGCAGAAAAGTATGTCGGCGTGGAGAGGGCCCAACAGGTGAAGCTCGCGGGAATTAGCGGTGAACCGAGCTCTCTTCACCAGACCTTTGTTAGGTCCGTTATTTGTCACCACAGAATCCATTGAGCCTGCCGTGTCTTTGTAAAATAACCCGACGGTAAACTGACTTTTTAGAGAATCTTCTGAAAAGTTGAGGAGGGTTTCGATCATGGCTCTGTACGGGTGAGTGGCGCTGGATTGTGATATCAATCTATCGTCGAGAATAACGTTGCACTGACTGAAAATGGTATTCAGAGGATAATTCACGAGGCCTACGGGCGCGTCATTATCCAGGTTCGTACCGTCCGCTTTGGTAATTTTCAGTCGCAGGTGTAGCAAGGTGTTGTTCAAATCCAAATATTTTTCGCCGTCTCTGAGAATGAAAAACTCTATAGGCCCGAAGTCGGTGATGGCCGATAAAGGCAAAATCTCGTAGAGCTTTTCGTCTATAGACAGCTGCGTCATGGGGGCTGAAAATAAATCCAGCTCTGCCATGCTGCACTTAGCCGATTTGTGATGTAAAAGAGCCATGTTTTGTTTTTGTTTGTTTTGTTTTTTTCCTAAAAGATATCGCCGAACCTTATCGCCGGGTAGACTTGTTTCCCTTAGCGCCTCTCGTACCGACTGACTTGCTCTTGGCGGAGCGTCAACGTTTTTTAGATCCTCCTCGTGACGTCTGATCAGAGTTTTGACCCGTTATTTTACCTACGGCGTGACTTATGACCTCCGAGGCTATGTTTTTAGCGGCCGACCTGAGATGAGGCTTACCAATGGCAAAACCTTTTTTCACTATAGGGGACACGAAACGGAATAATCTTGAAAATATAGACCCTATCCCTCGTCCGTACATGACAGGGGAGCCGTAAAAACCGGGGAGGGCTCCGCCCGCTTGGTTTTCATAGTAGCTCACAAAACGACGAGGATCGTGGTAAGGGGTCATGGTTTCAACGAGGTCTTTGTGGGTCTGAAATGGAGTTTCACTATAGTCTTGCCAAAGGTAAAGTTTACCGGCTTGTTTTGAACGGTCTTAATCTCAACGTGTATTCTTTCAATGCGTTTCTTGATGACCGTAGATAGGAGGTGGGATTAAAACACTGCGTGATGACGTCTCCGTATGTCCCTTGTATAGGGATGGTCCTCAAGAGCAGAGCGTAGGCGTCACCTACCAGCTGATGACTTACCACGTCGCTGTAGCAGTACAGGTGGTAATTTCCCGCTTTTATATCGGCCGGGTGGGGCGCCAACCTGGCGTCGAACGTGAACCATTCTCCCGATTTCATGCCCAATATGTAAGACGCGGGCGGAAAAACGTGCAGATGATACTGTCCGCCTGCCTGAAATTCAAATCTTTTTTGGATGTTGTTAAACGCTAAAAAAAATGTCGCTGTCGACGACTCTAAGATGTGTGTTTAGCTCGACCCTGAGCTGCTCAAAGTTGGCATAATATCCCCCTCTGAACCTTCGACGGTTGACTACGGTCTCCCCGTCGGGCGTCGCAGGTTTTTTTCTCCACTCAAAGTAGGCCGCGTCTTGAGGAATGTTATGCCACGTGTGCGGGTACGAAATCTCCGTCAAGGCCACTTACCACGGGCCCTCCAAGTCAATATGCTGCTCCATGTCGACGTGGAAACTGGAGCCGGTATTATTTTTAAATACGTGCGCGCTGGCGTTGGAGGGCAGGGTAATGTAAAACCCCTCGACGCCAGAGATCGGAGACATGATGAAATGAATACGAATCTGACGTACAGCGCGTTCTTATAGATTTTTCAGCTCGCTGACCTTGACCTAGCTGTTGAATTTCTCGGGCCAGTTTCTCCAGCGTACCAACGCTTGTTTTTCTCAGCCGACGACGCGTCGGTCCAAAATTTCTTCCACCGCGTAGCTCTTGTCTCGCGGTATCTTTACATTTTGCAGCTCCGCTTCGTAAAACGTACCCCGGATAGATTCTCCGTCTTTCTTCCTAATCTTTCAGTTTGTACACGGGGGGTACTCAGGGTACGCACTCGGCCACCGTAAACACCTCGTCGGTATAACTCTGCTCATATTTCTTATCAAACACGCCTCTCACTTTAGATATTCTCACGAGATCTCCCTGTTTAAAATTCATCTTTAACTTTTCTTGGAAGCTCAGGGGGATCGAGCCGTACAGGTTTTGAAAAACTTGCAGGGTGTTCTCGGACGTCACTTGCATAGGCGTCATTTTTATACTTGTGTGATAGCCTTTATTATAGCTTTTAACCAAGTCCTGCAGGACGTCTACGTACCTGCGGGTGTTTTTGGCCGTAAAATATCTCCACATTCTAGTTTTCAGCGTACAGTTAAATCTCTCAATCACTGAGGCCTTCAGATCACTGTCCGTGGCGAAATGTTTAATACCTCGTTTATTCATCAGTGCCTTAAAAGTCCTGTTAAAGAATTCTTTACCTGCGTCTGTTTGTAACTTTTCAGGGGTCTGACTGTCGTCTAAAACAGAGTCAAACGCCCTAGTGACTTAGGCCGCCGTTTTGTTTTTTAGCGCTCGCACGTACGCTTTCTTTGAAAACACATCGATGACCGTCAACAGATATTTAAAACCGTTGTTGTGCTTGGTCAAGGCTTGCATGTCACAGAGGTCGGCTTGAAATTAGTTCAGAGGTCGTGGTACAAAAACCCTATTTCTGGTAAAATGTATTCTGGCAGGTTTATGCAGAGTGTATGCGTCTTGCTCGGCTAAAAATGCTCTGACTCGGTCAGGGTTTACTCTTTTCCCCATCTCATCTTGTACGGCCCTGCGGAGTCGTTCGACTCCTCCTAAACTACCCGGGTGGGACGGGTTGTAGTAAACCTTTTTCATGACACCTTTCTCCGACATGTTGAATCAACAATGAACACAACCGCTCACTTACCAAAACATTTATTTCAAAACAATCGCAAGTTATACAAAGTATACATGATTCAACTTAATAAGTTATACATGATTCAAACATTTAACATACATGATTCAAACATTAAGTTATACATGCTTCAAACATTTAAGATATATGAGCTATATACATGATTCAAACATTAAGTTATACATGATTCAAACATTTAAGATACATGATTCAAACATTAAGTTATATATGCTTCAAACATTTAAGATATATGAGCTATATACATGATTCAAACATTAAGTTATACATGATTCAAACATTTAAGATACATGATTCAAACATTAAGTTAGACATGCTTCAAACATTTAAGATATATGAACTATATACATGATTCAAACATTAAGTTAGACATGATTCAAACATTAAGTTTACGAGGTACACATGGTTCAAACATTCAAGATATATGAGCTATATACACACGATTCAAACAACAACAACAACAACAACATAGCATTAGGCTAAAGCAGACGAGAGCAAATTCATGGCAGAGGTGCCGTGGATAATGTGAATATAATAATGCAACCTTCTCAATTCTGTCAGGGTGTCCACAGGTACGAGACAACACACTGCGTCTACAAACAAAGCGTACAGAGTAACCAAATGGCTTACGTTTGATGCATTCATCTCTTTAATGATTTTGTAGAATGCATCGGCCACCGAACCGTCTTTTACGTGTTGCAATGTGGACCATACCAGCACATCCCTGGGTGTATGTACAGATTGGGACCTAACCAACATGCATTCCAATCGAGTTACTTTACCGTCTCTGTTCAAACCCGCATGATTCACAGTCATTTTGTTTTTAATAACCTGATCCAAAACACGTATTAAATGACAAATGACAACGTGTTCCTCTACACGCGTTACGAGTTTAGTCCAGTAGTGACCCATTTTCACTCTGTAAGCCAAAACTCCAGAGCTTGATTGATGATTTCAATCTTTTCCTCGTCCCCTTCGGTCATCGTGTTGTAAAGCTTGGCGATTGAGCGTTCGATGCGTCTCATCGTCTTGAAGTCATGCAGCAGGAAATCACAAGCGCCCCAGACCCGGTACTCGGACATGCAGAGACGGCGAGCGTTTAGAGCTCATTGGATGGTAGGGATAAAGCGACCCGTCCAAAGTCTTTCCATCAGCTGGGAGTGGTGTAGCTCGTAAAAATAGTCCGGCGTCTCTTCCAGACATTCGTGCTGACACTGACTAGGATGGTTGATTTGACACCCGTTGCAGATTTCCTTTCTGTACTCACCCAAAACATACAGCAGCAGTTTACTCACTACGGCTCTCACCGTATTCAGAAATGCCGCAGACAGCACCGAGTCCGTTTCATCGTGCATTCCTTTACAAGGAGGTCCGGTTCGCACGTCTGTGGCGGCGTGAGCGGGTCGTGAAGAAGAACCATCGCTGTAGGGCGTTGTTGGAGTCGACGGAGGAGGACTAGGAGGAAAGCTCTGTGACAGCTGCGGCGGCGGCGGAGATGGAGAGGCCCAACGCCTCAGCGATGGCGGTGCAGAAGAAGGTCTGATAAGGTCAGCCTTTGGTGATGAAGGAGCTGGTGAAGGCCCGATAAGGTCGACCTCTGACGTTGAAGGAGCTGGTGAAGGCGGGAGAGACATGTCTTTTCAGAGTCTGTCGGTCGTTTTTAACTAGTCCGCCCCGTTGTAGCTTTTTTTAAATGCATTGGTACGGAGGGAGGGAGAGAGGGAGGGGTTTTTGAAAAAGGAGGAGTCTTCTAAAACAGTGTTTTTTTCACAAGCATGATGTCTCTAGAGCTCCGACTGCTGGCAAAGAGTCCCTTAATATTTTCCGCATTTTCCTCCATCATTTCCAACCAGTCTTTGAGAGGAATGCGCAATGACGGCTGGAATACGCCGCATTCAGAACTCAAATTCGTCGGGGTATTTGTCCTTCCGCGACACCTGACGGCTGGCTTGATAGAACCATCTGCCTGAAGCCAAGCTTTTTGTCTCCCACACGGTGCTGGCCACAATTTTCTTTTTCTTCTCTGTATCCGGCGGGCTTTCTTTCAGCCCGTGGGACGAATTTGCTTCTCTTGTGTCTCTTGTCTCAGGCGCTCTAAGATCAGCTAATCCCACCATATTTAACATACTCCAGTCTATTGAGGTGAGTGTTGCTTGTGCCGCAAGAGATCCAAAAGTTTCCCATTTCTCCAACTGATAAAAACACACTTCGTTCGCTTTATAGTTGAACTTGTAACCCCACGCACTTCCAGCATCTAAACTCCATTCCTGCATAAGAGCGGAGGCCGGAGGCATCTGCACGCGTCCGATATGCCTGATGCGCTTCTGGGGAGTGGGCCACGATTCACGAAAACTCGTCACAATGGTGCCGCAGATGACGTTTCTCTCATCATCGTACATCACTTTCCCTCCTCTTCCCGGTGTTTCTTTTTCATTCGCCACAGCATTCTCTGAGACATCCAGCGCTCTCTTGGCCATGTTTGTTTTCTCTTAGTTTATTGTTTTTTCTTGACTAAAAATCCCGAGTCTTTTCGCTCTCTTTTAAACACATTTGCTCAATGCAACTTCTTAGGAGAGGGGGCGGGGGGTCCGCGGATGTGTTGTGATTGGTGTTTGGCTGATGAGTGCCATCTAATAACTTCATATTGACGGATCTCAACACACACACACACACACACACACACACACACACACGGTCTCTTAGGTGTCAGAAGGTTCCAAAAAGGGAGGGGTAAATGAGAGGCGGGAAGAATATTACGATCCGCACGCCAGTGGGAGGGGTGGAGTGGTGTTGGGGGGGGGGGGGGGGGGGGGGGGGGGGGGGGGGGGGGGGGGGGGGGGGGGGGGGGTGGGGGGGGGGGGGGGGGGGGGGTTAGGGAGGAAGTAGGTCAAAGG
>CM048919.1:2079265-2116765 GCA_026686955.1 Epinephelus cyanopodus
GGCTGAAGTGATTAATTGTACGTTCCAAACTAAACATAGCAATAGTTGTGAAAAGCGCCAGTCGCTACCTAGATATAAAAGATGAGAAAAGATATAAAAAAGATTTATTCATGAACAAAGAAACAAGCCAGATATTATTTGTGTTCAGGAAACATGGTTAAAACCTCATCTAAGTTTTGTGATTAATGGTTATATATGTTGTGAACGTAATGACAGAGTAAATGGTTCTGGGGGAAGATGTGCAACATTCATTAAGCAAGGAATACCGTACAGAATCCTAGGCAGTGGGAGTAACTTGGAATATATTGTAGTGCAAATTTGGGGTAAAAATCACAATATTATTATGAATTTTTATAATCCATGTAAAAGAATTGAAAAAAGTGAAATAGACTTAATAGAAGGTCAAAATGACAAGTCATAGGGTGTGGTAGTTCCAATCAAGAAACCAGGGAAAGAGTCAGGCAAAGCAACAAACTATTGAACTATTGCCTTAACTTCGCATTTAGGGAAAATAATGGAAAGACTAACATATTACTTAGAGGTACGGAATTTTATATCAAAATACCAAAGTGGTTTGAGGAAAGGGAGGAGTACGATGGACCCAATAATAAATCTAGAGGCAGATATTAGAAAGGCACAAACTAATGAAGAAATAGTTGCTGCAGTCTTCTTTGACGTAGAAAAAGCTTATGATATGTTATGGAAAGAGGGAGTGTTGATAAAAATTTAAAAAACTAGGAATAGAGGGAAACATGTTTAATTGGATCAAAGATTTTCTAAATAACAGGAAAATACAGGTAAGAATAAATAAAAGTTTTTCAGAGTGCTTGCCGGTAGATAATGGAGTACCTCAAGGAAGTGTGATTAGTCCAATTTTATTTTCTATCATGATAAATGATATATAGAGTTCAGTTGCAAGTGATGTAGGAAGATCTCTTTTTGCTGATGATGGAGCATTATGGAAAAGGGGGGAAAATGTAAAATATATTATAAAGAGTTTACAAAGAGCAATTGATACT
The DNA here is from genome assembly GCA_026686955.1 of Epinephelus cyanopodus. Taxonomy (NCBI): domain Eukaryota; kingdom Metazoa; phylum Chordata; class Actinopteri; order Perciformes; family Serranidae; genus Epinephelus; species Epinephelus cyanopodus. Next base: position 2,080,285 of record CM048919.1, read on the forward strand.
GTATAGTCATGGTCTAAATGGGAAATGGGTATTCAGATTTTCAGTGGAGAAAACCAAAGCTATATTCTTTACCAAAAAGAAAATACAACAGGAATGTAAGTTCAAAACATATGGGAAAACTTTAGAAAGGGTGAATATGATAAGACTTTTAGGAATGTGGTTTGATACCAAACTTACATGGCAGGTGCATAGGTAAGATAATTGATGTGTAAAAAAGTATTGAATGTAATTAGAAGTGTAGGAAGTAGAGAGTGGGGAGCTGGTAAGAAAACAATGAAAATGCTATATATAGGGTTAATAGAACCACATTGGACTATGGATGTATAGCATATGGATCTGCATCTAAAATACATCTGGATAAAATAGAAATAATACAAAGTGCAGCTTTAAGGATACGTTGCAGGGCTTGTAAGACTACCCCAATCCCTGCACTGCAAGTTGAAATGGGAGAATTGCCAATAGATTTAAGAAGACTTCAAATAAGTTTGGTATATTGGGTAAATTTAAAAGGACATAAAGAAGATCATCCGACAAGGAGGGCTCTGGAACCATCATGGGAGCATAGTAACAGTAAGCAAAAAAAATGTATAGGATGGACATTAGAAGAAGAAGCAAGGAAGTTAGGGATAACAGGCAAAGACTTTTGTTCAGCAGCAGCATTTCCACATATCCCTCCATGGTTGTTACCAGGAGCGGAGGTAGATATATCATTGAAAACAAAAATTAAGAAGAGTAAAAATTGTGGAGATGACTACAATGCATCTCAATAACTATTATGGATATATTAAATTTTTTTTACAGATGGATCAAAAGGTTTAGAAACAGGTTAGGTAGGTGCAGCTTATGCGATAACTGAATTAGAATTAAAGAAAGCTGTAAGGAGAAGTAATGTTGTATCAGTGTTTACTGCCGAAATTGTTGTAAGAATTCTAGCATTGCAATGGGTTGAGGAAATAAAACCATTAACAGCCATAATATGCACAGACTCATTGTCAGCATTGGAAAATATGCAATCAGGCACTTCAGGTTGCAGACAAGACCTTATATATGAAATATTTGTGTTACTTTTTAAAATTCAAAGATTAGGGTTGCATGTAAAATTAGTTTGGGTACCAGCGCATGTAGGCGTGCAAGGAAATGAACTTGCAGACAGGTATGCAAAGAAAGCTCTCAAATATGAAAAAATTACAGCATCAACCAAGATGAGTAAAGCAGAAACTAAATCTTTAATAAAGCAAGAAATCAAGAATATATGGCAAAAACATTGGAATAATGAAAGGAAAGGAAGAGATCTGTTTTTTATAAACCCCTCTGTAGGGGGACTGAGACAGCAGAAAACATTATTTGTGATAGGAAAACACAGAAATGGAGAGAGCAGTGTTTGTAAAGAGGAAGAAAGTGTTAAACATTTTTTATGAAATGTAAAAAGTATGAGAGGGAAAGAGAAAAAATAAAAACAAATATTGAGGAAATAGGGATGAAATTTAGCATAAAAGAAATGTTAGATAAGCCCTCGACAGATAGAATAATGAGTAGAGTATTTGAGTATCTTAGAAGTGCAGGACTAGATAAACGGGTATGAGTGTTTTTTGTATGTTTGTTTTTTTCCCTTTTATTATGCAAAATGTAGTCTGTAAGCCTATACAGTAATCACACAGACCGAAGGGTGGCGGTAATGCAGTATCATAGTTTGCCACTGCCGTTAAAAAGAAGAAGAAGAAGAAGCAGAAGAGAAGCAGCAGCAGCACCACCACCACCACCACCACATGTGGTCCGTTCAGTAAGAGGTCCAGAGCAGTAGAAGAGTACCGTCGTCAATATCGGTACAACGCATCAAAGCAGATAACATGAAACCAGGTACAGTATGTACGATTGTGATGGTATTTTGTTTAGTAACGTTTTACATGTAAGTGTACACTTCGTTGAGCGGCGTTTTAAATTAAAAGTGCTTAACGTTAAATGCCCTGGGCCTACACCGCCATGCTGCCCAGTTATCTTACAGTAAACCGTTGCCACTGGAGAGACGAACCCGCCAAGTGTGTGGACGCTTTGTTAATAATGGGTAGCATGTAATAGTTTGTATAAAATGTAACGTTAACATTAGGTTAATGGTTAAAGCAGAGTTTACCAGCAGCTCGCTGTGCAGCCCACACGTGTTGAGCCTCGGTGAGCAGACTCAACCTAGCCACGCGCTATCCGAAATAACCAACCAAATATCTGTGATGAAAAATGTTTTCTTTTGTTACAACATTTGTAGACAAAATTTGATTGTTCGATAAAAATGTTTTTCAAATATTTTGTACCACCAGACAAAAGCTCGAAAGTTTACGCTAGCTTCCGCTAGCCTGAGCCGGAACCTCGTGCATTGGTGTTAACGTTACATACCGGAGTCGGCAGGTTCGTTTTTCACAGCGTCACAGCTCACAGATTTGTGTCAGATCATTCACGGGATGTGGATGGATGTTGAATTTTCTATCAGATTTTGAGTGATGTGGAAAAATCCGGTTGAGTAATGTAACACCACAGATAAACCTCAAAATGACACAGAATGTTGGTGGAGCCTTGGATACATCCAGGGTGGCTGTCTTTTGAAGGCCTATAGAGACCTACATTTATGTTAAGTTGCTGTAGTTCAGAATCTGCCCGCAATGTCTATTTTCATTCTGGGCCAGTTCCAATGGTCCAGTGTGTGAGATTTACAGGGATTTGGTGGCATCTGGTGGTGAAGATTTCAGATTGCAACCAGCTGAAACCTCTCCTGCTTAGAATTCATTCAGTGTTCATTGTTCAGGATTTTTTTTGTTATGATATTATTATTATTATTATTATTATTATTATTATTACTATTATTATTATTATTATAGGTCTCTTGCTCTCCAATACAAACAGACCAGGAGCCTATTTCAGAAAGACAGATCACTGAAAACTCAGTATAATGAGCCTGAGATGAGGGAAACTGAGTTTTCCATTTCACAAAGCCAGCTCAGCATAACCATGAGTCAGTTACTATAGCGACTTACTCCATGAAGCAAACCTGCTGGCTGGCAGGTTTGATTCATCTAAGCCTGAGGCTAAAAGGGGAGTTATGGTTGTGTGTAGACCCTACGCACGTCGACTTTGCTGTTGTGAGCATTTTTACCTCTACGGTGGTGTGTCTGTCACTCTGCAGTTACACCTCCAAAACACTAGTCAGCAGTAGAGGTTTGTTTGAAGTGCTGTAAAGTTTAGTTCATAAAAAACACATTAAATATGGCTTAATAGAGAAAATATTAAACACAAGTACATATCTGGACACATTTTCCCACAAATACAACATGCTAACATTATTAGCACGAGCCTATGGCATTTTGCGTTGTATAAATTAGCCTAGTGGTCAGCGATCTTTCCCTCTTCTCATATAAAACTAGGGATGACAGCAACATTTAACAAAGGTAACGGCACACAATTTGGCTCCATTACAAGGGCTGTACCCAAATATTCAAATATTCCTTTCTATGGGTAGGTATTCCTTATAAAAATTTGGTAATGCGCTCCAGCATGCTGTGTGCACACGGCATGCTGAAGCTGTGGCTGAGGATCAATGCCAAGTTTTACCACTTTAATCACTATTCCCTCTAACTTGTAGCTGTTTTTTCGTTATCTTTTGAATTTAATATGAATTATAGAATCGTTTTTGTCAACGCTTGTTTCCCCTGTTTTGTACAATAAATTATTGTTTAAAGTTTCAACAAGTTTCTTTTGGAGTGCATGACATAAGTGTGTTTTGAAAACGACCGCGGACTGTCACCTGCTCAATGCATCAGTACCTCCGGATGCCATGACAGTAATAGATTACAGATTAATAGATTATAATAATAATGTCAATATCATTTACAGACCGATTTAACAGACGATCAGCTGCCTGACCCACAGGTCCATTTGCGGGTCCTTTGGGTTACTGGTCGACCGGCGCATCACTACTCAGCTCAGTCTATAAAGGCTGTACACAATAGTAGACGTTATATTCCATTCAGGCCGGCAGAACCAGCAGCGCATCGGCTCTACAGTGCACGGCACTGCTGATTAACCATTTTATTGCAGCACAGAGTGTCTGCCAGCAACCAATTACTTGCAGAGGCTTCCTACAACTTGTTTCAACAATTCCGATTTAATTAGAAGACAAATTAAACAGGATGACTGGCCAATGTGAAAATTTAAAGAAAGCATAGAATAATGTACTGAAGGAGACTGTTGTGCCATCACATTTTTTTGTGGTTTGAGAGCAAAGATCCGGTCGCCAAAACTCCGCAATATAATTAGGTCCGAAAAAACCCTGGAGGAGTGCTTCGCAAGGAGTCTTTGAAAGGAGCTGAGCCTGGCATAAAATCGGAGAGAGCAGCATGGCCACAGCACTCGCACATCTATGGCATTTTACATTGTATAAATTAGCCTAGCGACGAGCGGAGATCTGACGCTCAATCCTTCATACAGCGGACATAGGTTCAAACTCAGCATGCAGCCTCCTGCATGTGTCGTTGCCTCTCTTCCCATAACGTTATGCTGTTTTGCCATTAAATGCAACAAAAGCCTAAGAAATAATCTTTAAAAAAAGAGGAATTCCTCAGAACTGCAGGTTTCAGTGTGAATGAAAAGTTAATTTACACCGATACTAGGGCTGGACAATTATGGCAAAAAAAAAAAAAATCACGATTATTTTGATTAATATTGAAATCACGATTAATAAACACGATTATTCATTGATTTCAAAACTCTGAATATAACTTAAAAGAACAGCCAGAAATAAATTGGTAACAAGTAAACAAGTAAAATAATAATGATAATAGTAAATTAAAATAATAATAGCAATAAAAACAATAAATAAAAATAAATACTAGGGCTGACCCAAAAAATGTGAAGCTTTGAAGCTTCATTCAATGGCCCTGAAATGCAGGATGTTGGCTCTGTATGAATGTGCACCAGATTTCAGGAAATTACATCAAATAAGTCCAGTTTTTTTTCACGCTCAGGTGTGTTTTTTTTTGCTATGACCCCTGCACATGTGTAGGCTCTGTTGGTACTTTGTCAGTTCCCAATGCCCCCTGTTATCTGTTTGTATTTCAGGCTTCAGTCCTCGGGGGGACAGAGGAGGAAGAGGACGGGGGGGAGGTAGAGGAGGATTTGGTGACCGGGGAGGACGAGGAGGATTCAGAGGAGGAAGAGGTGAGAGTATCAGGTGTTGTCACTATCATGTCATCTGTATTATCACAGTATGCACATCAAGTGTGGCATGAAAACAGCCCTTTTTAAGCAGTTCAGGACACTAGATATTTTTCGTGAAGAACTCAAACACTGACTGTAGGAAATAATAAAAAAAAAAAAAGCTTTAAGAACACAACAAATTTGACCAGAACCTCCACTAAAATCACAAGTGTGTTTTGTATTACCAAAGCACGGATATTGTTTCTCATGTTGACCTGAGTGGCTCCATTATAATGTGTCTGTTTTCAGGTGGTGGGTTCAAATCCCCAGATGGTGGAGGATTTCGAGGCCGAGGAGGTGGCAGAGGCACCCCGAGAGGAAGAGGAGGGAGAGGAGGGAGGGGTGGCAGAGGAGGCTTTGGAGGAGGGAAGAAGGTTTTGGTTGAGCCACACAGACATGAAGGTTTTTATTCCCACTGTTTTCTAATGATTTGTGCTTGAACCCTGTTGGTGGTTGGGTTACATGCTGAGATTTCTTTCATTGGCCTTTATTCTACCCCACTTTTTTCCAGAGGCAGTTCTTTTGTTCTTGTTCTAAATTAAATGGCTATCTCCTAATGCAGATGTAAGCTGATGTAGTCATGGATCCTGCGGATCCTTAAAAAGTAAACATAAATATAAGCATACATAAAAATAGGGCCTTAAGGTGACGTTTGGTATTGCCGGATTCAGGAAGCTCTCGACTTTTCAAAAATGACATTGTTTTTCTTTTATTTCTTATGGATTTCGCATCAGAGCAGCTTAAACACGCAAAGTCCAAAATCGCGATGAGTATTCATGGTGGACAAGTCATGTCATGCCGTTTTTCAAGGGGAAAAGTTAAAGGATCACTTGCGATCTTAAGCGGAGCTTCGAGTGGAGACTTAGATCTTTTTATAAAAGGTAAGAGTCTCACTCCTACCACTATTTTTGGCTGAGATATACCGCCTAGAAAGTGGGATCATAACTTTCACGTTTCATATGGATTATTTAGTAATATTTTATGATGTTTCTGTGTCATAAACAACATCAGCTATCATAATCACACACTCAATAAGGTACAATGTTTTAAGCTGGCTGAGTGTTGTTTGATCACTGATAGTGCTGTTTTTAAGCAGAGTGAGCGCTCTTGTCCGGTTGGAGCTCTGGTTCAGACGCTACAGGTGTGTGTGACTCCGCGGAGGTCCGCGCGGACGGACGTCCGCAAGCCCTGTGTGCACGGACTCCGCTCTGCGCACCAATGTCACTCAAAAGAGTGCTCGACATGTATTTTCACATCGCCATGACAGAAATGTGCAAGAATGGGGGGTAATGTAGTGTTTCACGGACATTTTTATTAGAAACTACGCGGAAGTGCGCTCAACGTTCCTCTTTTTGGGTCTCATTCATGAAACGTGAGCAGAAGGAATTTGTGTGTAAACTGTTCGCAGACGGAAATTTACGTGCGTGTCCGCATTCATCAATATTTTAGTAGCTCCGATCTTTTCGTAGCTACTAACAAAATCTACTCCTGCTCCTGACCACTCGTAGTGCTTGTGTAAATTTAGTAATGCACATAAATATTGCTTTTCACTATTGGAGATGACAATTTTAATTCGTATTGCGCTCTGTTATGTACACAATGCACAGATGCCTTTTGAAACACGTAATCTAAACATGACAAAATATTAAATATAACACATTTAGTTAAATTATTTGGCAATTAGCAGGTTTAAGATCCAGATTAGGTTCATGATTGTGAATTGTCTACGTAAATCAACTCAATAGATTACACGTTCTTTCAACACGTTGAAATATGATAATAAAAATATCCGTAAGGGCAGCCGGATCACAGCCTCTTCGGCCTTGGTGCCTGGGTTCAGCAGGGGCAGCAGGTGGAAGGAGGACGATCGTTTGAATGAATAAATCTGATTTGAAAACGATTAATTTGCGTTCTATCAAACAGAGCTTTAGGCTATTAAGATTCAAATAATTTGAGGACGATGCATACAAACTGCTGTAGGCTATATGTTATCTGTATCATTTGTTAAAATAAATGTTAAATAGCTCTACATTCCGACAGCGATTACTGATTTAGTTTATCCATTATGCACAAAACATCTCTGGTTTCCCGTTCCCACTTCATTCAGAACCCCACAAATGAATCTTCTTTTTGTTTGGTGACCGCTGTATTTTTGTATGTGTGCTTATGCGTTTCTTTGCCTCCAGTTTCATATCAAACCATTTACGCTTCACCTCTGACATGGTTCTTTGTACTACGGAGACAACATTAACAGCATGTGTTACCTCCCTCCAGGCCTTCGCTTTGCCTGTCACACCACTAGCTACTAACTGAAGAAAATAAAATGTTTTTTCTTAAGTCCACTTCACCCAAAATTATTTCGATCTCTGCTTCGGGAAAAAATCTTTCTTTCTCTGCGCCATGACTGACAGGTTGACAGGATGCACCTACACCTCCTTATATGGTGGTCATTGGCTATTCATGGGCGGGGATTTACGCTAATTGCTGATTACCGGGAGCGTGCTGTCACTTTACGATGGATTGGCATTCATGATCATACACACGTGTTTATGATCAAATCTGAGTTTCCTGCAGCGTTCCTGAATCCGGAGTAGGTTTTTAGTAGAATAGGCTTTTATGTGCAAATCTACACACAGATTTACTCACTTTTCATGAATGAGACCCATAGTGCACCCGAGTCTGTGAGCACCTTAAATTAAAACTCTCGGTGCACACTGCAACACAATCACACAGATGCGCAACTCAGAGCAACAGAAGTGTCTCTGACACCAGACTCAGAGCTGCTCTGAGTGCGCTCGGGGCTTGTTGACGGTGTTACTGTTGCGTTTAAGGCCTCCCCAAAAAACGGGTTAAAAAAGCGTCGAAGCTTCGAATTTTTTTTTTTTTTTTCACAATCGAATCCCGTGCTATCGAACGAAGCTTCGAATTTTTTGGGTCAGCCCTAAAAAATACCAGTGGAGACATGCAAAAAGATGGTCAGCAATTATAGGAAACGTTTGATTGCTGTAATACCCAATGAAGGCTTTTCTATTGATTATTGAGAACGGTATGAATAATTTTGGACATGCCACTTTTTGTTCAAATGTAAATAAATGCTGAGAAATATTTTTTTCCACAATGATGCCTCTTGTTCATCGTCTTACTATCTTCGGGGAGACACCTGTGTCATTTCCAATCAAGAAAAAATTTGCGGGTTGAATAATTTTGGGCTTGACTGTATTTCCACTTAGTCGACAGCCTGGCCGTGGAGAACGGTCCCTAATGGCGGGGAGAACGGAGCAGGCTTCCCGGAGGTCCGCCACTAAACCCAGTCCGTCTCCTCCACACTTTGACTTATTTGTACGACATCTATTGCACGTCTGTCCGTCCTGGAAGAGGGATCCCTCCTCAGTTGCTCTTCCTGAGGTTTCTACCATTTTTTTCCCCCGGTAAAGGGGTTTTTTTGGGGAGTTTTTCCTTATCCGCTGTGAGGGTCTAAATGACAGAGGGATGTCGTATGCTGTAAAGCCCTGTGAGGCAAATTGTATTTGTGATATTGGGCTTTATAAATAAAATTGATTGATTGATTATTTCCACGTTGCCGACAGTGGGACTTATATTCATTGTGCTGACAGTGGCTTGGAAAACCGCCCATAACCGTGTCACACGGGGAAGAGGGAAGGCGGCTGGAGTTCCTCCAACATTTGTGGTTAGATTATCATATTTTTTAATGACAAATATAGGCTGCTTCGGCTGTTTTTTTTTTTGTTTGTTTTTTTATGCGCAGATGTGCCCCTAAATATTTTTTACAGTTCGCACACACCTATTTTTAGTCACAAATGCGAGTGAAACGCTCGCACTGTTGAGCCCCATTCTTTTCTGTTTTTGTGTGACAAGATTTACCAACAATTTTGAACTGACTCGAATGTCCTCTATACACTGACCTGTGGTGTGTTTGTGTGTACTCAGGAGTGTTCATCTGCAGAGGAAAGGAGGATGCCCTGGTGACCAAGAACATGGTGGTGGGAGAGTCTGTGTATGGAGAGAAGAGGATCAGTGTGGAGGTGAGACTAGGTACACCAGCACAGTGGTTACAACGTGGAGGTAGCACATCCATCTTGTATTAAGATTATATCTGCAGACCCTACATTGCAATAAAAAGTTTGGGTAAATGAGTAAATTATCTGTCAACACTGTCCCCTCTAAGCTGTTTTACTACACAAATGCGCACTTCCCCACCTCTTTGCGCAGATGACAAAAAAGTTGCGCACTCAAATATCGCCAACCAGTTTTTACTGTTCCCCCCCCCCCCCCCTTTCCTTCATATGCGCAGTCTTGTGAATTGAACAGTAAATACGTACTCCATTGTGGGCATTTGTTTGTAATGACCCAGATAGCACACGTATATCTGGCTGACGTCGGCCCGATGTATCAAGTTTACATCGTTAAGACGTAGCAGGGAGAGCGTTTGCTCATTGGCAAGACGTCGCTGAGACACCGGCCTTTAATAGAAAATGACCACCATGCGACGTTCAAACGATCAATAAAAGAAGCTGTGCTCAGTGGGCGCTCCTTCATTAATATTCATATGCTTCGTTAACTACGGCCTTTATTCATTTAGGTTGGACCTTTCAAACTACAAATATTTCACCATTCAATGTGAGAAATCAATGCTAACATTCAAAAATAACTGACTGTTACCCTATTTCGTGTGTAAGTGTGCCCAATGAAGAAACAAAAGTCAATTTGACAAACTTTATTTTCAAATTTCCACAAACAATATCTGATGGCCAGTCCGCTTCGCCTGGCAGCCTGCAAGAGACAGAAAAGATGATGAGCACATAACTTCAAGAAACAAATCCCAACTTCACCACTGTATTTTTTTTTTTTTTAGCATTTCAGCTGTCTTTTAGCCAGACTGATGGCTTTGGGTCCGTCATTCTGCTTAATTTAATGTTTAAACTGTTAAATAACGGGATCCGGCGTTAACTTTGTTAACTATTAACAGCAGCTCAATCAGTCCTTCATCTCGGAAAAACAGTTGTTTCAAAACTGCACTATTACCTGTAGCCACCGGGCTGGTTTGCTTGAGGAGACCTCGACTGATAAATTGACCATAAAATCACATTAACAAAATACCGCAGGCATCCTTAAACTTCGCTATTTCACCTCCGCGCTCCTCTCCGCTGGTCTCACTGACACTTGAGCACCCGTTCTGGGATACAAAGTGTCGGCCCGCCCCGCCTGACCTCCGCGCTCCTCTCCGCTCCTCTCTCAGACACTTGAGCACCGGTCGGGGGCCGCGGGACCATGGGTGGCAGCTCCGGGCACTTCCACTTTAACCCAAAACGAGTGCTCACGATAACCAGGTGAGCAGATAACGTCAACTAGGGAAAATAAAATGAAAACACCACAGCTTTAGCCTGTTAGCTAACATGAGCTAAACTAGCTATCAGCTAGATAACGTTAGCTGGTGGGGACCTGTGCTAACGTTATACACCCAGTCGCCACTCACCAGGAACCTCTTTTAACGGTCAGAGAAGAAACAGCATAGCTATTTTCTGCCAGTTTATTCCAGTTAGCTTACCTGAAACCAACTGCAATGAGATGCTGTGTCCTACGGGCTCAGCTCCAAACAAACACCGCAGAGATGAAATTACGCCTCTGTGGCGACTTCCATATGTGGGCAGGTATATTCCACGGCACTGGGCCGACCCAAAGCTGACGTAACAGAGACGTTTGAAGAGCTGGGACAAAAGAGTATTACATTTAAAGATATCCGCCCTGCGGCTGATGCTTGTCAGACGTTATAAATTCAGGGCCGATGTGTCGACCTCAGCCAGACGTATGTGTGCTGTCTGGGGAGTGACAGGTGACAGTGAACTGTCAAGTGCAACACACACTGCTGCCATACGCCATGCCTCAAAATGCTTGCCTCCATTATATTCTGTGAACAAACCCTCACTGGCGCCAGCCAACGCGCTGCTTCAGCCTACTGCTCGATTTCTGTCTTGGCCATCATAGTATCAACTCTGGTTGCAGCTTTCAAAGGGGTATCTGGATGCTTAATATTAAGTTTTTCAAATTTTTAATAAGGCGATTTTGAATAGAAACTCACCCGTGAAATCCAAATTGTTTTTGCCTCAGTTTTTCCTCTTCTTCCGTTATTAGCAGTTGGCAACTAGTGTAGGTACAGCCATCTAGCGGGCTGGGGTGGGACATACACCTTAGTGCCGCTGCGCGCTGCTGTGAATGTGTGTTGTTGGGGGGGGCACTTGACGGCCACAGCGCCTTGCCGGCGGCAGTGTAAGTTGCACTTAAGTCAGTGATGATTTAAAAAAAACAAAAAAAAAACAACACGCCCACCAGGCGCTGCCCAGCTAATATCTGCAATGGTTGTTTAGCTCGACAGCCAATCAGTGGCATTATGTTGGGTATTCGCTGTTATATTTGTTGTTAGCAGCATTGCAGCTATGGCTAAATGTGTGGACTGTGGCGCTTTGTCGAATTTTAAGAAAAAACGTGTTGTTTAAGGTGGAGTGGCTATTGGAGAACATGCAAACAGACAAGCGAACGCCACTGGTGAAAATCTGTGAGATTTCTTTTTCAGGTGTGTGTGTGTGTGAGTGTGAGTGACATACTTGCAACCTAAACGCATTCTGATATTTTTCTGCAGTACCTGGCCAGGCCAGAAATGTGTTTTTGCCAGTAAAAACTTCATCTAGTACAGCACTGTCTGTCGCAGTAGCGCTGCAACAGTTTTTGTTTACAAAGTATGCCACTAATAATTTTTTTTGCCAGGAAAATGTTTTCATCCAGTATAGTGGCACTGTCTGTAGTAGCACAACTACAGTTTAAGTTTACATTTAGTCTTTGATCTAGCATATTATATTTGTTGCAGTTTAGAGGCCTAAAGTGCTTGGCAATTACTATTAGTGTTACTTATTTTGTATTCCAAAAGAGTTGTTTGCTCTTTGTGTTGCCATTACTACTACTAAATGCAAAATCTGTTTTGCCAAAAACAATGTTTTGTTATTGTTAATTGTAACTGACCCAGATATGCAGTAGTTCATGTTGTTAAAATAATCTTATCAGTCGCTCAAGTAGGTGATCAGAGGATTTGAAAGTCTTCTCAGGAGTTTTCAAAATTAAGAGGGAACATTGTCTGTCAAATTTAAGTGTTAAGATCTTTGTCATATGCAAAACGATTTCACACTGTGTCAAATATAAAAACACCTCTGTATCAGTCATAAAGCGTTTGCAGTTGTGGTCTTATGAGTTATGGACAGATTTTGTAAAATCATGATTTTTTTTCTTCCTTGTCTGTTAGGAAGGAGAGTCTAAGATTGAATATAGAGCCTGGAATCCATTTCGCTCCAAGCTGGCAGCTGCCATCCTGGGAGGAGTAGACCAGATCCACATCAAGCCTGGAGCAAAGGTCATGTACCTGGGAGCTGCCTCTGGAACCACAGTGTCCCACGTCTCTGACATTGTTGGACCGGTGAGTGCCACATGCTCCTAGTGGATGTCAAAGGCACTGAGTTGTCTTTTTAATACATTCCAGTGCAACACATCCACAGATCATCTTATTCACCTTTATAGCCTTTTCTCACCAATGTCAGGAACTTGAAACTATAATAGTTTGACTGACAGACAGACAGAGAGTCGAACCTGCGACCGCTGCAGCTAGGCATCACGTCTATACATGGGGCGCCGGCACTATCCACTACACTACAGATGCCCCAAAACTATAAGTTTTACAATATTAGTCTAATTTTTTAAATGAGTTTAGCTCAGAATGGCCCAACAACATGGTTCTAATATCTCCAGAGCACAGACAGTATCCTCGATCCATTCATAGACAGATATTTGTGCTCTGCCGTGCATTAAGAGATGTTTTTTGGGGAAATACATGACTGTCAGAGAAGCCCCGTTTACAAACAGACCTACAATCCATCTCTTCTCCTCTCTCTCTTCTCAGCGGAGGGTGCCCTGTCAGCCCTGCGCTGACAGTGACAGGGCGTATCTCTTTGATCCGAAGTGACATGGCCTGTTTGCTCATACTTCGGCGTCTTTCAATAGAGTAATTGCAAATAAATATTGTTTTAATGTGTAACTATTGAAATGTTCACAAGGACTTTCAAAAATTCCTACAATGTTGCGGCACTGCTGCCTTTGCAGGTTAAAAGTTAATGACAGCGACTTGAAGTGAGGAGGAGCAACATGTCTCTGGCTTGTCAGCTTTTGCATGTGATGCAAAATGTTAACATAACATCTTTATAAACACAAAAAATATAAAAATGCACTGGTAGGCCGAGGCCATAGCCTATACCGAGGAAAATTTTGAATATTATTCGAATTTTTAACATAAATATTAAAAATTTGAATCTGATTTTGGGGGAAGATTGACAGCCCAGCACTCACTTAGCCCAGGGGCTAAATTGCCAAAGACCGTAACATTGATAAGCTCTGACAGTATCAGTTCTTTTATCTGTACTTTTACAGATTCAAGTCATTATCACCCTGCAACCTCTCACCTGTGCTCTCTGCTGGGGCTTACCTCCACATACATGTGTTGTTGAACAGACAAGCAGCCGTGGTGGAAACAAAGTGAAGATAACTCGAAACTTACTTGAGTTGACGGCATATATATGTGTGTGTGTGTGTGTGTGGGTAGGTAGGTAGGTATGTATGTACATCCCTGTCTATCAACATTTGTAGTCCGGCTTTCAAGATGCAAATATCTCTATTGTCCAGTTGACACCCCATCAAACTTTGTATGACAAGACCAGCCACTTCACCTTTGCGCACCCAGACAACTGTAGCCTAATTATGCAAGCTGACAGGGCCGTAATCACCATATATTGAGGGGGACACGTGCCCCCCCCACCAATGCCCAAAATGTCTCCCCAATATATAACTGAAACTGGAAAAACAAATATTATCTCGGAGGACATCATTGCACTTGGTTGACTATTTTTCTGTGATCTTGGATATAAATAGTGCATGTTTCTTTCAGATAAAACACATTTTTGACTTGTGAATGAGTCAATAGAATTTTTTGCCATAATGAAAAAATACTGGCAATCATGTCCGCCTGGCACAAACCACATGTTTTGGACAGCTGTGAAGTGACAGAATATCCCACCATCATGGTTCTTATATTGCCAGATCCCAGTGAGTCTCCCGCCTTCATATATGGCAGAATATGTCAACTTCCAATTTGCTATGTCAAGATACATGTAAAAATGTAAGAATTTAGTTACATGGATTTGTTTTTTTTCATCGATATAAAAATTAATATAAAATACAGGGACATAGTAGGACATCAAATGATGGCAAATCTGGTTAGCTCAGATTGTCCTGGAAAAAAAACAAGATATAGCATGTGTATGTAGCCTTTATAATGACTATGATATGAGCTTAAAATTAAAGGCAGTAAAAAATACCCCAAAAAGGCCTAGGGCCCATAGGGTTAAAAAGTACCGAAATAAGGTACCATTTGGTACCGGTACTGAATTCCAGATACCGGTACCGTATCGGTTCAGTTATGAGCGGTACCCAACCCTAAACAGCACGCTAGCTCTGCTGATAGCTAATTGTTACTAATAAACTAAGTTAGTCTACATGCAGACAGCTGCCATTTTAGCTTGACACTTTGGCCAAATACTTTAAAACTAAGCTGCTGGCTGACCCAAACAGCCCCTCTTCTCTACCAACACTATTGTTACTGCATGCAGGGAATCACATCAGCACAGAGGGAGTAGGACAGAGGACAGGAGGACTGGCTGATAAATACTAAACTCAACTCGGTATTGTCACTTCAGGAATATTATTTATAGTGACATTACTGTGTTGCTCTGGAAACAACAATTTGTTTAATTTAAAGAATTCAACAATCCTGTTCTGAATTTATTCTTTATAAATTAATATATGCAGTACCAAAAAAGCACTGCATTGATAAAGAGTATCAATACAAGTAGTAGTAATGCTAAAATCTTAACGATATCCATCCCTAGTTGTGGTACATGTTAAACCCTTCAAGCGTCTTTTGATTGCTCAATGTCGTAATGGTGTGTATAATCACACACTGGAGCGTTATATGCCACTGTTGTTCGGTGCTGTGAAAAAATGCGAAGCAGGCATAAAGAAGGGACTTTGTAGCAGATCTACAGTGTCATCTCTGTGTAAAAAGGGCTAATGAAAGTTGAGTAAGAACAGCCAAAAGTTCTGTTAAGATTATTTTCTATAGCCTCAGCAAACCCCTCCTCAACACTTGAAATTCACCTTGATGTAACATGAACAACATGTAACAGCTGAGTCTCACATTAGTTTAACAATGACTTAGTGTTGCATTCCAGAGGGTAAGTAAAATATATTCATGTAATGACCCTTTAAGTTAAAAAGTTACATTGAAGTGTTGTTTGTTACAGGAAGGGCTGGTCTACGCTGTGGAGTTTTCCCATCGATCTGGTCGTGATCTTCTTAATGTGGCGAAGAAACGCACCAACATCATTCCAATCATCGAAGATGCCCGCCACCCACACAAATATCGCATGCTGGTTGGTAGGTAGTCCCGAGCCCCAGCAGGAACATGGCATGGCTGGAGGAAGACATAGAGCTGCCATGGTGCCTGTCTATTCTTAGCAAATGCCTGAACCCTGAAAAAAACTTTTTACCTATGTCACTAACTGGATTAGTGAATGTGACAAGTATGGAGTCCACACAAAAGATTTACGTAAAACAAGCATGATTTATCAAACTAAAATGAACTGAAATAACCAATGGAGTGTGTATGTCAGCAAAATCAGTAATGAAAGCCATGCATGGATGCCCCCCCCCCCCCCTTACAGTCAACCTTCAACCTTGACATCTGAAACACAAAACAGTACAACATGAAGATAACATGTCCCACTTTTGATGTGAAGTCTACCAAGTGTTCCCCTTTACACTGGACTAGCCATCACACAAACTGTTTCATATGAACAGTGACCTACACCTCAGCCCACCACCAGCCACCTTACCGGATCCAATCTCTCACCCAGCAACCTTTGATCCAGAGCAGGGCTGCAGCTATTGATTCTCTTCAGAATCCAATATTCTATTTATTATTCTGGCGATTAATCGAATAATCTGATAAGAAATACTGCATGTTTTCATTAAATTACTCAAGCTTCATTTTAGGGTGATAGTAAAATATAAAAGATAAAATAAAGGTCTGAAATTAGATAATGAGCAACAAATTTGTTCTTGCTCAGTTGAACATGTTGCAACCTTCTGCACAAAGCTGTGAAAAGTGACTCCGATTTAAAAGTATGATTCATATTTGTTACTTACCCTACTGACTGCAGTCCAAATTAATATACCTGCTGTATTCGATTTATGCATTTAGGCTCCATTTTCAACTGTGTGTGTCTGTGTCTGTGTCTGACTGAGAGTGATTGACTGGGTGCATGCGTCAGTGAGTGCGTGAATGAGTGAGTAAGGGGTGGGTATGTTAATGTGTGTGACTAATGCCTGTTACACACTTCACGATATCAGCCCGGTTCTAGCCTGATGCAGCGACGTCCGGTGTCAGCATGAATCATGGATTTTGAGATTTCCTCTAGGGGTGTTACCACACAGAGTAAAAAGGGAAAAATTATGGTGTGAAACAGCAGAAGCACTTTAGCAACCCGGTGAGTACTGCAATTAGTGTCAGGCTAACAAACAATGTTATTTTGTCATAATGAAGACCAACATAATAAAGTAAGAAAATTAAAAGCAGAGGCTACCAGCTTCATTTGAAACAGACTACTTTATAAACGGGCCATTATTCATTATTCCCTCAGTGTTTTTATATTTTTACTTTTGATCCGCTCCCATTTGCTTTGAGTTAATGCATTGTGCCTTCATTTCAAACTCAACACTTCCTGTATCTGTTTCAAATTAAAAGCCACTTATAATTTCAGTTGAGAGAATCCCTTTATTTTCTAAATAGGCTTTTATTGTGAAACATTTGCAGGAACTTGTTTTGGAGGATTCAGTGACTTGTATGTTTGCGTATGTTACTTCAAATGTAGCTCCTGCCATCTGCTGGCACTTCTTTACATTACTACAGTAACATTTTGGTAGGCACATGAACAGACAGTGACTGAAATAATACTAAAAGTAATACAAAATAGGACCAGAATAACCCAATGACATCACACACGTTGTGAAAGACGACCGGGGATAATTGGTGTGGACCATCGTATAGTGTGTCATGTCTGTCGGCCAAGTCATGCCATGATTTAGAGAGAGACAGAGTGAGACTGTGTGAGACACTGACTTGAAATTAGTAAGTCAACATTATCGTCATGTCACTTGACAGATCTGCCTCTTGTTGCCAAAGGTAATGGACAGTGAGCAAAAAGCCTGATGCAGTTTTTGGGCTCATTTGCAATATAAAGTCAGACTGGATGTCCTGCAACATAATGTCCAGACAGTAATGGTGTGTCCTTCTCCAGGTATGGTAGATGTGATATTTGCTGATGTTGCGCAGCCTGACCAGACAAGGATTGTTGCTTTGAACGCTCACAACTTCCTGAAGAACGGAGGACACTTTGTTATCTCCATCAAGGTACATTGATGGCTCATTGACAAATAGCATCCCTCCAACCTTTAACATAGTGTACTATTAAGAGATAACTCCAGTTATGTGTGACTTCTGATCACTTTGTTCATATTGCTTGTACTGTCAGCTGTGTAGATTGATGTTTTTTGTTGTTCCTCAGGCTAACTGTATAGACTCAACAGCAGCTGCAGAGGCAGTGTTTGCCTCTGAAGTAAAGAAGATGAGTGCTGAGAACATGAAACCTCAGGAGCAGCTCACACTGGAGCCCTATGAGAGAGACCATGCTGTGGTGGTGGGCATTTACAGGTATGCCAACATCAGACCGCTCTCCCTGACCAGCTCATATATCAGTCTTCATTAGACCACTGCAGAGTTCTAGGGAAGGCAGATTCTTCTAAATGACGTACAAATATGCAGTAAAATAATCAACTGCACAAGTATCCACCCCCCTCTGATGCCACAGGTATAGGGCTTTCCATACACATGTACTGTGTATGGATGATGTGCATCTTCATTACAATAGGGTTGCCTGCTTGAGGGTGTTGCTTTTTTTAAATTTGTTTAAGATTATTTGTATGGGCTTTTTGCCTTTTTAAATGAGCAAAGGGCCACGAGCCAGATTCGACCCCGCGGCCGCTGCAGCGAGGCAGTGCCTCTGTACATGGGGTGCTGGCACTATCCACTATGCTACCGATGCCCCGAGGGTGTTTCTTTAGGTGATTAATAGTTTGTCTTAAGTTGATGACATCTAGAAACAGCAGGCTGATCCACAGCTAAAGTTTACTTGTTAGAAGTGAGCTGTTTGCAGAGGTGCAGTAAGAGCCTGTTGTCTGCCGCACTTAATCAAAAGGCTCAGACACACCAATCCAACTTCAGTGAGCTAGCAGTGACAAAAGCCCCCTGCTGCGTTGCCAAACATTGCCAGACCTCGTCCCAAAAGTTGCACATGAACACTGCAAAGACTTCAGCTGATGGCCAACCAGCACATACATTCTGCGCCTGCATGAGAGGAAAAAAACTCTCCACACCAGCAGACTGTGGGAATCTGTAATTGTCATCCAAAAAGGCAAACTGGAAACTGTCATGATGCTAGTTAGGAGATTAACAACACAATCCAATGCTTAAGGAACAGAGCACATTTACTGTGTGCCATTGAACAATAAGACAAACTATCAGGAAACGTTTTGGCGTAAGAGCTCAGTGTGTAAAGAAAAATGATCTGACTTCATGTAACTTGACTTTATGACAAGAGTGCGGGACACACTGCAACAAATAGAGTGACAGATGCTCACCAATGGCCAAACATTGACAGCTTGATGTGTCAGAGGCTTTAGGTGTAACATGACCATTCAAAGGCCTTAGTGGGGCTGTCTTTCCAAACATGAAGAGTTAAATCCCTTTTCTTCTGTGGTAGCTATAGACTTTTCTACCTCACTCAGGGTTTTTCCCAGGCCATATGTATCTAGATAATTATTTGGACTATTTCAATCAATCAATCAATCAATCAATCAAAATTTATTTCTAAAGCACATTTAAAAACAACCACAGTTGACCAAAGTGCTGTACATGATAAAAGGGCATGACATAAAACAAATAAAACACATAAAACACATAAGACAATAAGAATTTGTATGTACAATCTCAAGCTCTGTCGAATGCTAGTGAGAAAAAGTGTGTTCCATTTGTATTAGTTTTTACTAGAACGATGCAGCTTACTTTTGTGAGGTGCCAACACACGAATCACAAATTGATTGTATTTCAGCAAATGACGACGTTGATGAATCACTCTAGTAAACTAGGACTTACATGTAGTATTAAATTCAAACTATAAATGTCTGCCACAACTTCCTTATTGGGAGGCCCATAATTAACGTTTGTTATTCATGGTAAATCCAAAGATATGTAATGTTTTCCAGACTATCAAACATGGTCCAGTAGGCCCCTCGCATTCCATGCCAGCTCCAAGCTAGCGAGCTGGACATTTTGCCATTAAAATTTTGAGAATAGGTTGAGATTTTTTGGCTCCAGGACCTCTAAACATTTGCTTTACCAGTAGGGCTTTAACGGTACATGTATTTGTGTCGAACCGTTCAGTACGCAACTTTCGATTGAGCATGACCCTGTACCGAATTACTGGGCGCAGGATATTATATTTATTTTGTTTTATTTTAATTCTGTTTTTGCGAGCCGAACCATTTAAAATATCTAGTTCCCCGACGGACATGATTGAGTGACGGACCGAGTCCCGTAAATCTCCACTTTCACTTTGGGCAGCGCATTCTCGCATTTTGACAACATGGCAAGTGAGCCTGACGAACCTGAAGACCCACCCGCAAACCTTAAGTCCTCCGTTTGGGAACACTCTGGTTTCAGGGTAGAATACGAAGATGGAAATAAACAAGTGGACAAGACAAAAGCAGTGTGCCGACACTGCAGAACAGCGGTCGGGTATGTACTTGGAAACACGTCTAACATGCTAACGCATCTAAAGCGACACCACCCGAGTTTGAATGTTAACCGGCATGACTAGAAAAAGCAATCTGGTGCAAACTACGATATCGTCGTCGTTTGAAAAGAGAGCGTTTCCCTGACCATTGCGCTAAAGAAATAACCAACGCCACTGGAGTTGAGTTAAATTGTATAGTGTATAGATATAAGCATGTTTTGATTACTGCACTTTAACAAAGTGGGAAAGCTAAGTAAGTTCCTAGTAAAACTGAATCTGAGCAAGCTTTAAAGCCACAGTGTGTAGGAATTTCTCCCATCTAACGTTGGAATCATATATTGCATTCAAACAGATGGCGCACTCTAGCGCCTCACTGTTTCAAACACGTATTGCAACAACTGTAGCCGCTGTGCACCAAAAAGCTATGATAACACTGATGAAACCATGTCATCCGATACTACATGGAGTATTACTTCAGGCTCCTACACAGACACACACAATGCGAGTTGACAAACCCCCTCCTCACCATGCTGGCTGTGTTTACAACGTAGGACTGTTGGGGCGGATGTAAATTGAAACAGCTGATAGTGGCAGCGGCACTACTGCCGCATAACAAAGTCCCACTCTTTGAGCATAATGCAGCATCACGGGAGACGGAATCCTTGTCGCCAAGACAGTGCAAAAGGGAATCAAAAAGGCAGCGTGACGGGCGAATTAAAAAAAACAAGGGTCAGCATTGGGGTTGCCTTTCCCAGGTGGAGAGAGCTGCTGAAGGTGAAAGGTAATACAATCACAGGCTAGCGCTAACGGCGGCTAACGGCTAACCACGGCTAACACCGGCTAACGGCAGCGCAGTGATGCGAGGAGAGGGATGAGGCTGTTAGCGACTGACCGCTAACACGGGCTAACAGTCAACAGCAGCGCCGGCCTGTGATTACATTACCATCCTCGCTCAGCAGCTCTCTCTACCTGGGAAAGGCTACCTGGATGTGGGCCTTCGTTATTTTAATTCGCCGGTCACGCTGCCTTTTCTATTCCATTTTGCGCTTCCTTGGCGACAAGGATTCTGTCTCCCATGATGCTGCAGATGCCTGATCCTGCTTTATGCTCAAACAGTGGGACTTTGTTTCATATTTATCAGGGTTGTAGCGAAGCGCCTCTTGCTCCTCTCCTTCGGCTCCTCAGTCACGCAGTGCTGGCCTGGCTCTCAACAAAAACGCCGAAGGCGGTGCTGTATGTCCCTTGCTGGTGGGTGTATTCTCAAGATGGCGAACCGTAATGGAACCCCACAGATGACTTACCCGCACAATGTACAAACAAATCCGAAATTCTCCTTTTAGGAGAAGTAAGTCAGATTATTGGTGGACGTAATAGTACACCAGTGATGACATATTTATGAATGCAGATATCAATTTTTGCCAATAAACAACGGAAAATGTTACACAATGTCCCTTTAAAGCTGACCAGCTACACTACTTTTTTTTTTAATTGAGTAAAACTGAGAAGAAAAAAACTAAAACTAAGAAGAGAGCTAAATCCAGGATAAATATTGGTGTGGCCTCTCCGAGATGGAAAGAGCTTTGTGAACAACTAGGACTACAATTCTATGCCGACCTCACGTGTGTTCTTCCAGACAGGTAAGCAAACATCTGGCTGATGTTACCAAATATTAATAATTTCCACCAGTGTATTGCAAGCACTGCTGCCCACCGTGGCACCAGCGCTGCGGAGAGGTGTGGAGCGGAGGCTGGCTAACCACAACACCTAATGTTAATGATCTCGTCCGATCTCGGAAGCTAAGCAGGGTCGGGCCGGGTCAGTACTTGGATGGGAGACCGCCTGGGAATACCCGGTGCTGTAAGCTATAATGCTGAGCTGATGCCGGTAATTGAACTGCATTTATAAAATAGGCAGAGGAATAGCTAAACATAAGACGCACTGAGCAAGAGAGGGAGAGCAGAGGGAGACGCCATCATTAACTGTAAAACTAAGTAACTAGCAGTTTGCTCAAATAACTAGCAGATTGCTAACCGCTCAGCTAAAGTAAGTAGCATTTCTGAATAGAGTGTAAATAACTGAGGTTAGTGAGACAGTCGCTAAAAAAGGAGAGCCATGACTTTAACACACGGAAAACCGGACATTATAATTAGTTTATTAAAAAACCCTGGACACTCCGGACGGGGCGTGAAAAGTGGACATGTACGGGCAAAAGAGGACGTTTGGTCAGCCTAAGTAATGTTGCTACTGATAGTTAGCTCAGAGTTTGATGATCCGTTGTAGGTACCAGATCGGCTTGGGCTGCTACACCGGCCGACAGACCCCATTTGCATGAAGTGAAACAAAGTGAATATAACTTCAGTAATATATCTCGTCCATGAGCATTTCTCTGCTGCTGAAGCTCGCTCTGCCATAAAAACTGCCACGGTCAGTTTCAGTTACACGGAGTTACACACGGAAAGAGGAATGTTAGATCTGAATCTGTTATGTAACTACAACTCCCATGATCCCACGCTACTTCATGACGTCATCCAACTCTGTCTTCTGTTATTGTTTTGGTTTGAGACCCCTAGCGGCAGAAAATTACATATTGCACGTTTAAAGCAGAAATGTACATTTGTATTTTTCATTCAAAAAATGTGTTAAAAAAACAGCAGGATTTTATTTTTCACTTTTTATATTTCTATTTTCATTCAAACAATGTGAAAAGGCAGGATTTTATATATATTTGTTTCATTCAAAAATTGTATAAAAACAGTTAACTGCTTAGGTGATATGTTTTAATAAGGTTACCAATAAGTAAAAGATATTTAATAGTTGTCTATTTTTTTCATTACTGTACCGAAAAAAACCGAACCGTGACTTGTGTACCAAGGTACGTACCGAACCGAGATTTTTGTGTACCGTTACACCCCTATTTACCAGATAAAACTGTAAGACTCTGAACGCCAGTTATCTGGAGGGAAACTTCAGAGACAACAAGCTACTAGATGCTTTGATTGGTCTTTAGCCCCTGTAGCCAGGTTGGACAATAGATTAGCATATCAGAGCCACGACGGGCCTCTACCAGAGTTTCCTCTGGCTTCGCCCTGCCCAGATGTAGTTCAAAATCTTCCGTGTTTTTTTTCTCCCCTTTTTAAATACTTGCTTGTTCCGTCATCATTCAGTGTCCCCCCTCTAAATTAGGAAGTTATTGCAGGTCCGTGAATGCAGCACTGGTGGAGCTCTGAGTTCTTAACCTCAGCAGCGGTATGTGACACGCGAGGCAGATAATTGTTCTGTTGGTACGTTTGCAACTAATCAGGTCGATGGATGAGAGGAGCAGCTGCAATTGAATGCATACTTTTAGACCCATCAGAATGAAGGGTTAACTTTTACTTTCAATGTGCCTGACATCCGCTGCTGCATCTTTGCCCTGAGTGCACCCTGCGCTCTGACAATGTGGTGATATAAATAACAGAATGGTATACTGTATATATTCCAGTAGTGCTCCTAATAAACAGTCCAGCTTCAAAAATAGAAAATCCGGCAGATTTTTAAATCATGGTGGGCCGCCAAGAATAAATCAATGTGTGGGAAACCCTGGTTATGTGTATCTCTAAGTGTTTCATTGTCATTTCATCCCTACCTCACTGGTAATTGCTGCCGTTGTTTGTTTTTTTTCTTTTAAATAAATGTAGGACTAATTTGCCCAGTATTGACAGTTCTTCAGCTATGGTGAAATGCAAACAAGAATGTGCCAAATAATATTGAATAAATGTCCATGGTTTCTTTTGGTTGAAAAAGAGGATTGAATTACAGCTTGAGTTGAATATAGCAGCTCTGTCAGCACCCGCCTTCAGCTGCTGTGTTCAATACAGCTCCATCTGCTGGAAAGTTACTTCTTCATCACGTAGGACACACGTGAACTAAAATAAAACGGCCAGTTTTTGTGTGTAGTAGCATGGTGTCATTAGAGGACACACAACCTATGCAACCAAGCTGGGCTGATGGCTTGTTTTTTTCATAGCTTAGCTTGCTGCATTTCTCTGGGTATAGCTTCAATGTAGTGAAACACATTTTCGGCTGCTGATGTTTTTTTGAGTCCGCTAGGTAACTGCTACTTTTTATATCTTGCACAGTTTGTTACTCACATAACAGGTCATAAAAACATCACACCCACCCTGCTCACAGTCCTGTCCTGCCAGCTGTCCTGTTTATACAGACAGTTTTGGCTGAGTTACCACCTCCCGTGGTGGCTGGAAGGCGAGACCACTCTGTCCCCCCATTCCGCAACTGTACCTTACATACAGCATGGCGAGATGGCTTTGATTTTGTCTTGAACAGGCAGTGCAAAAGGGGCTTTACTGTTCCCTTTCAAATAGTTTGACTAAACTTGGTTTGTTTCCAACCTTGTAGTATTCACTACATTAGTTCCACTCTACGTAAACTGTAGTTATGTGGGATGGTGTTAAATCACGGTTGTGAGTAAAGTAACCTGTGTGGGATGAAAATCAGCAGGCAGCACATTAACAAGGTGAATTTGGTAAACAGGAACAAATGATCACAGTACTGCACCAGAGCTCCATGAATGGGATTGTGAGGTTTAGTCAAGTTTCCCCTCCCTACATGCATTGTGCCTGCTCTTTTTCACATATTGTGGTAACGTCCTCTTTTACTTTCTCTCCTCAGACCTCCACCGAAACAGAAGAAATGAAGTGTGGAAGAAGACTCAAGGAAACGGATTACCATGTTCAACCACCACCTTACTTTTTATACTTTGTGTTGTCCATTGCCCTCCTCTCTACTTCTGCCTGCATGTCAAGCCATGAAAGCAGGACGGGCAAACATTTGTATGGTTTTCCTTTTATTTTGAGTCCGCTGACAGTTAATTGACCAAACACCCAACTTTTAGACAGTCTTTACTGAGAAGGATGGGAGCAGATTATGACATCTGGGGCCATTTCAGCCATAGGTTGTCAACTGAGCAGGGTAATCATGACAATGGTACAAGTAGTATGATTTAAAAGGTTCACATCTGTTTTGAACACCCTTATTTCACACCTGTTATACACAAGTGATGCATATATCCAACTGAGTATCAGGTCTGTGCAACGACACACCATGAAGACTATTGGCAAATAAGTCATCAAGTGTTAAATATTAGTCCTGTTCAGTGTGTTCCCAGCCTTGGATGAGTTGGGAGGGATTTTTTTAATTCACCTGCCCCTTTGTTGTGAACAAGTTACTTTCTACCCTGAGGAGTATTTCAACAGATGAGAGAAAGTTAATATAAAGGGCTTTGTTGAAAAACCTATTTGCAGTTACAGAATTTTGAGTAATTGTTTTGATTTTGGCTCCAGTTATTCGTTTCTTTCTGATTTTTTTTTTTTTTTATTTAAATGTTTTTCTGGTTCTCTGCTCTTCTGATTACTGCCTTTATTGGGATGCTTTGTACTTCAGATAGCACAATCTCATATTTTCAGGGATTTTCCAACTATCCACACACCATACACCTCAGATGGCTAGTATTTTAAGTGAACAAGAAGTCATCGGTCACAACTTTGGTATGGTAAAATCTACTTTGTCTCCATGTTGTGTGTATTTATTGCACAGTACCCACACTTTGTAGGCTATGGAACCCTTGATGCTGAGCCGTTTAGTGGTGAGGTGGTAACTCTGATCCTGTGTGTACAGACCAAAATAGATGGTGACTTTTTCACTGACTCGTAATTTGATTGTAGTATAGCTTTTGTGTTGGCAGAGTATAAGGCAGAATGGTTGTACATTGCAACAGATTATGCTTATATATTTGTTTTTGACACAACCAGGAACTTTGTTTTATTAAAAATATTTGATTCTTGTTATTGATTTTATTGTCTTTGACTAAGTAACCACATATAGCTACCTACAAAATTGGGAGATTTACCCTTGCACTGTACACAAACTTTTGCCATTTTATCAAACATTCATTCTGACCATTTGTTTCTTAAAAGCACTGAATGCCCCTCTGTTAGGGACTGCTCTTTACTTAGTAGAGGGGGCTTGTCTGGCAGAAAATGAATGACCCTCCCTCCACCATAAGGAAGTTATTAGAGCCTTACAACTTGCCCTTTGATGTTTGAAAGTTAAAAGGTTTCAGACGAAACCTGGACTGATAGGCCTCGGTTTATCACTCTTGTTGTGCATGGTAGTTCGTGCTTACAAGATTCTTTTTGGTTAAATTTTAAATTAGATGATAGTGACTGATGAAATATCACTATTTTAAGGTCAGATTTAGCTATGTTTTTCATTCTAACCAAAGTAGTCATTGCACTTGATGTGTCCAAGTACTGTAGGAAGTTTGATTGTCCAATATTTTCTTCTTTTCACGGTTTCTGGCTGGGGTAAATGGTATAATTTAGGCGGACAGGCTTGGAAGACGTTTTTATTAAAATATCAAACACAACCACCACTTAAATCTGTATGCCCTTCCCCTAAATCTAAATTAAAAGACAAGTCCCTCTCCAATGTATAAAAAATTTATTTAAGATGCCTCCCCTTCTTTACACCACTCCTTGTAAGTAACAAACGGTACCATAAAGGATAAATTTCCACAAGTGACAGGGCCAGTTCAGGTGGTTCTTTCATAGTGCAACACCATTATCTCCATCTCAGATAATGGCTAGATGTCTTACTGGCCTCAATTAAGTCCAAATTTACAACTAAGTTAATGGCTGCAGTCCTCCAATCGGGGGAGACTGACTGTTATAGATATTAGTAGTTAAATTTAAGTTCCATGAGGTATTAAAATCAACCGGGTTCCGTACACGCTGCCAGCTCGAGCCAAAGTCGCCGCCTCGTGTCTACGGAGCGTGTACACAAATGCTTCCATGTGAGCTCGGATAAGTCTTTGGCCAGACGAAAACGAAAGACTACCTAATTAAGAAACTTATGAAAGTGATTGTCCGCGGTGGATTTGTTTTGGCAGCCATTTTGTGGGAATTTTGTCTGGAGCGCGCCGGGCCGTACTTGCCTGGTGTCGGGAGTGCGCTCTCAATGCAGCCCCTCTCCTTTGACCGATATTAACATCACGGAGGGGCTGGCCAGCACAGAGCTAGCTGTAGCTGTGCCTGCTAAAATATATTTAGATCGTAGCGTCTGCCTGTATTGTCTAGCGGCCAGTCGGCTGGCCGTTGTCCACCAAGCAGACTGCAGTGTGTGGACTGTCTTCCTTCAAATTACAATGGCAGTGTTTTATTCGACAGCTAGCATGCTAGCTAATAGCTAGCTAGCTAGCTAATGTTAGCTTCTTGCCTTTAAATTAATTTAAAAAGCTGACGGGCTTGCTAATTCACCTGGCCAACGCTGTAATTGTAAGGTAGCATCGTTTACATGCGAGAATAAATGTGGGACAGCTATATTAAGTTTGCTTAATAGAGAGAAGACTGAGTTCGAGGTGTCCGTTGATGAGGCGGCGGGCTGCCCACCTCCCCTTAGGCACGGCTAGCTGAACTGCACCGGCAATTAGTCCCCATCGACAACCTGCTCTGTGAGCTCCGGAGAATAACGCAATTTTACTGGAAACTAATCTCACCGGGATTTAATCGGCAAATAATTTTACAACACATTATTGGGATTTCTACTGTGGAAGAGGGACGACTGACCCGGGGGAGGGGGCTCGGTTCGTGTGGACAGAGGGAAAAAGGGGTTCCGAACATGGCTGCTCCGCGGAACTTGGTTCGACACACCGCCTGAGGTAAGAAACAGCCTGTCGGCGTTGTCTTTTTCATGTATGAATATGGAGCTAGTTGGTTCTTTTATCTAATACGTGTATGTTAGAGGAGTGACAGTCAATCAGTGGTTACAGTGCTTGGTAGCATAACGTTACTGTTAACGATACCCCTTCCTCTCTACGTTATTCGCCCCTGTCACCCGGCCTCGTGTCCCAATTCCTCTGCCACCGGTCAGATGGCTATTGGGGCAGGCAGGTTCCAAATCGGTGGGTTAACGCCGGCGTCGAACAATGGATCGTGTCAAACAGTTATGGCTTGGCTGTCGTTGCTACTGTAGCTGAGACGTGTATTGTGATGATGGGCCACATAACGTTAACGTTACCCGTCTTTGTAGCATGCAATGTCCTCTAAGTCTACCGTTAGCGTTATCACCCCCCTGTCCTTGTAGTTTACGTTATAACTATGTTTCTAACAGCTCACCATCTGGCGAGTTTACCAGGTGTTGGGTTGGTCATAAAGAGGCTAACGATTGATGCGATTATGTGTGTGTGTGTGTGTGTGTGTGTGTGTGTGTGTGTAGGCAAGCTTCAGTAGCGGTGGTATCGCGACCTGCCTTGAGTTAACGCACGACACCAGGTAGAAAGGGAGAGGATGCCGGTGGTCTGAGGGGGAGATGGGAAATGAATGGATGTGTTGGAACATAATCGAGACGTATTGATATCATTTCGTATAAAGTAGGTGGTTCTGCCATGATGTGGAGTGTGATGGTTTTAGGTATCATAGCAGCCAGCCAGCAACCCCAGACTGTCCTCTGCAGATCTGCAGCATTCATCTGCTATAGCAGCCAATGCTAGCCACTAGCTTAGCTACCGCATCAGCCCCAGCCCCTACCCTGCCCTAGAGTGGAGGGACACGGACACTCAGTTGCCGGGCAATGGCTGCTCCTAGGAAGGGAGCAGGACTATGATGTTACCGGTGCGGACACACAGCTGGAAGACAGCTTGATATCAGTGTCTGCTTACATATGAGTCGCTGTAGTCCCTTTGGTCGTTGTCAACAGAAAATGTGGTCTAAAATAGTTGCCGATTTAACTAAGGAGCTTTGACACAAACGATGTGCTCCCTCCCCCATCTTGCTTAAGTTGGGCCTACAGCTTTTCTTATGGTGAACCTATGAGTCTCAAAATGGACATTGCTTCCCAACCACTTCTGCTTCTTTTCATTCATTCTTTATCTTCTCAAATCTTGTCTGGGTAATACTGAACCACTAGTATGCATGATTGTTAGTCACTTGACCACATCCACCAGAAAGGCCACATATAAGCCATGATGAAACATTTCAGATGGACAAAAGGTCAGATTTCCTCAGGTTGAAGCTTCAATCAGAAATGTCTTAAAGAACAGTGAGGACATGCCTACTCAATGTATGAGCCTTTGGTGGAGTTGGACTTGTATTCCAGGCAGTTGCAATTCCATTGAGCTACACCATACTTAAAGGATAACTTTGGTATTTTTCAACCTGGGCCCTATTTCCCCATTTGTATGTGTGCTTATGATTCATAGGTACGACTCGTTCTAAAATTGGTTCAGTATTGAGGGAGGCGGCTGCAGCCTGGAGTTGCGAAACGAGCTAAAACGGTGACGGGGGTAAATGCGTCCCGTATAAGTTTGCGCATTAAAAGTGCTTTTTTTTGCCAGTGACCGCTTCAGATTGCCAGTGCTATCTCTGTAAATAACATACTAGCCTTTCCCTTGCCTCTGGGCTGTGTGATGTCATGAGCTTTGCTCCACTGTGTCTGTAGCTCTCTCTACTCGTGGGACAGCCGTTTTCTTGAGGAAGAGGTGTTTCGGGATAGGGATGTCTTTTCTTCTTCGGCTGGCAGTAGTCATCTTGGGAGAAGTGAGCACTGTAGACCGGATGGTCTGCAAGGCGCAGTGTCTGGACAGGAGTGTTAGCATCCATTTGTAGCACGACTAGCCACAACTTCAGCATCTCGCCGTCTGACAAAGGCAGCCTATGAAAGCTGTACGGGGTGTTGCGTGACATCCTGTTCTTGTGTTCGGGAAAAAGGCCCATTTATTTGAGCACCCCAAAAACTCCGGTAACACTCCAGGGGGTAGCACGTAAAAGATTCCGTCCCAAACTCTATAAAAAGCACTTTTAATGCGCAAACTTATACGGGACGCATTTGCCCCTATTATCGTTTCAGCTCGTTTCGGGGCTCCCGGCTGCATCCGCTTCCCTCAATACTGAACCAATTTTAAAATGAGTTGTACACATGAATCATACACATCCATATGGGGAAATAGGGCCCAGGTTGAAAAATACAGAAGTTATCCTTTAATTGAAGTTGTTTTTGTGTGTTTACTATGTATGTTCCCAGAAAAACTAGTAAAGACAAAGTTGCTCTATCACTGATGCTGACTGTTTGAAAAGGTACTGAGCTCTGTTCATCAAAAAACAAACTATTTCGGCTGAACCTGCTGCTTGGTTTCAGTCAACCACCAGTAGATGTAAGTAGGAAAGGCACCTGTGCCCAATTGGCAGATTAGCCCCTTCCAGCAAGATTGTCAGTGTGCCACAACCGATTAATCACCACCACCACTCTGAGCATGTATGAACACTAATATTTCTGTGATTACATTTACCATCTGTAGCTGTCACTGCATTCAGATAGAAAATGGCATAAAGCAGCAATGCCACAATATCAGGAAACTTTAATTTCATTTCAATGTAAAATGAACTTTTTAGTGTTTACATCTGAAGATGCTGTGACTTGTATCTTGCATGATGTGGTAAAAGAATTTATTGTAGCATATCATTTGAAATACAGCAATGTATATTCAAATCAAATCAACTTTATTTATATGGCACTTTTCATACAACAGTAACACAAAGTGCCTCACAGAGGTTGAAAACAACAAAGATCCAAAACAGAAAACAAAAAGAAAAGAGAAAACCCAACCCTCCCACCCCACAAAGAGATACATAAATGTACACATACACGCACACATACATGCGCGCGCACACACACACACACACACACACACACACACACACACACACACACACACAAACACACACGCGCACACACACACACACACACACACACACACAACAAGCTATCACTAAAGAGACATGGCCGAGCACCAAGACCCGAGGCAAGGAAAAAGCCACCTCTGGGGGCCGTCCACACTGAGAGGGCCCATGGTCCACGGCCACAGGGAGCGCCGCCGTAGAGACCACCCCGACCCGGGCAGACAGGAGGCCCCATACCGAGGTGCAGTGCCCTTCAACCACCCGGGTCAGAGCGGTGTCCCGACTACACCCTCATCGGGAGTCCAGAAACAACTCTCAGTGTGGTAGGAACCCCATGAGGAAACACTGGAGCTAAAAACTGAGAGACTAAAACTAAGATAGGATAAAAGGTATAAAAAGAACCAAATAAACAAAAAGCTATTTAGCTCATAAAATTGAGTTAATAGCTAGGTAAGAATGATCTAAAACAGAGCCATAAAATGCACCAAAACTAAAACCTATAACTAATTATAACAAAAGATAAAGGTTAAATGAGATAAGAACGTTAAAAGAGGAAGGGTAAGAACATAACGGATAAATAAATAAATAAATAAAATAAAAATAAATAGATTAATAGATAGATAAATCGGTTATAAAAGGAATTTAAAACAGATAAATAAAGAGATCACTTAAAAGCCTGATTAAAAAGATGAGTCTTGAGCCTCTTTTTCAAAATATTAACAGTCTCTGCAGTCCTGAGAGGGGCCATAATAACTAGATGCCGCCTCCCTGTGTGTGTTAGTCCTAACTTGTGGTATGGTTAAAAGGCCGGTGCCGGAGGACCTCAGGGTCCGTGAGGGTTGATATAGTAAAAGCAGGTCAGATAAAGAAGGCCCAAGACCATTAAGACATTTAAAAACTAATAAAAGAACCTTAAAATTGATCCATATCCATATATTGTCACAGTATGCAAGACAATATGTATTCCCGAACACAAAACTATTTTTTTAACATGAAGTCAAATCTTGTCAATTGGATCACAGACTGGGTGCACAGTGGGAGTGGAGCATCCAGGAGTGACTTGTCAGCGCCAGACTTTCAGTGTTCTCTTACACTCCAAGATAACACTCCATCCCACTGTCACAATGTAAAGTAAAATTTTGGCTTGCTTTGACTGTTGGAGTGGTTTTGCAGTCTGTATTTTGTGGCCTTAAACAGCCTGTGGACTTGTTTCCTGACTAACAGCACAGCTGTGACAACAAGCGCAGACTGTGTGTAGACCTTTTTAAATAGGAATTGTGCAAATTTGCAGGAAAGCCCAATCAGTCTTCGTTTGGCATATAAACAAAATCGGGGAGTACGGCAAAATGCCACCTGCCCACTTTTGTTCATACAAAATGTGCCTTTGTCGGGGCAATGAGGGGCGTGAGCAAGTAACAAAACGTGTAGCTCAGCATTAGACATGAACAGTGATGTACTCCAAGGGAAGCCGCGGCTGGTCAGTCCGTCTGCGATTCTCTCAAGTTGGCCCGTCCTTCACCGTTTCCGTCATTTGACAGTTAATGGCCTCTTCATTTGCATGTCCCTCTTGCTACTAACAGCTCATTCCTGCTATCAGCTGTTTCCTGTTAGTCCACTGCCATTGGGTCGCACGTGCGCCCCATCAACAGCTCCTCCCACAAGTCGTCAACAGCCCCTCCTGTGGCGGAAGGGCGCCTCATTCTTTTTAAACCAAAAAGGTTTCCCCAATATGTTCACCACTCTGTGTGTCTAAATGTTTGCAGCTTGCCTGCAAAACAGCCCAATATTCACCGAAAATCTGGCAATGTAAATAGGGCTTGTGATAGCTTTGACACACCAATTTCAGAACTTTCCAGGTGTCACTTAATTTTCTACTTACCCTCTACTTTCTTCCATGGTCCTATTCCTCTCTGCTTCTGTCTGCAACCTGGGGTAACGTCACTCTTACTTAAGCGGAAACCTTATTTAAATTTGAGCAGATGCATCTTTGCTTCAGCTGCTGCTGTCAAGTGTGGCTCTGTATGTATCTGCTTCTGTTCACACCTGTCCAATGACCTTATGAGCATTTATGCCCCGTATTAATATTGATTACGTTTTATAATGCAACTGAATGGCAGCATTCACCACATTTAATCTGGAAATTGCTTTTTGTGGCTGACTTAGGTGTGGAGAATGTCAGTACAGCCAGGTTCAGACATTTGCTCTCTATTGTAAGCATAATTACAAAGATAAATAACGCATTTAACGTAATACAGCACCCAAAATTACTCAAAACACTCCCTTTAGATGTCAAAAGTAGGTGTAAAAGATTTTACTTTTCAGCATGTTGTGTGTATTGTGTTATCTCTAAATATGTACGCATTACATTTTTGTAACATCTAATAATAATGTTACCAGGGTCCGAAATAAACACCCAAATGCAGGTCAGTGTTCTGTTTGGTGAGTAGGCCTACATCTTGAAAGGATATCTGCCACACTGGCAGTTGATCTTTCAATGTTTGATAATAAAAATCTATGCTGAGAGTCTCTAGTTTTTCTGCACTGTTTACTGTGAGGGATATCAGCTGCACCGCAAAACTGTTATTTGCTGCTGATTAGAACTCTGTCATGAGAGAAGACTGTTCATGAAGATGGATAACATGACAGCTCCCCAAAAGTGAAACCCCTTGGTGGCTGGCTGCATTATAGGTCATAAAACCTGCCACCTCTATGTTAGTAGATTGGACATGGGCCAAACTAAAAACTCAAAGTACACATCAAATAAATTTTTCCTATTGATGTTTGTTTTTGTCATTTAAAGTAATTTTATCACGCTGCTGTATGTTCAAGTGTTCATTTTTCTGCTAAGTTTGGTTTTAATCGGTTGGACAACTGTGCAAGTCAATCAGTGGGCTTGTATTAAGTGGCGTT
This sequence comes from Epinephelus cyanopodus, assembly GCA_026686955.1. Lineage (NCBI taxonomy): Eukaryota > Metazoa > Chordata > Actinopteri > Perciformes > Serranidae > Epinephelus > Epinephelus cyanopodus. Next base: position 2,114,183 of record CM048919.1, read on the forward strand.
GTGTCGCAAGGTCAGACGGATAAATGGACGGGAAACTTGATACCGCAGAGATCACTACTGTGCAGACTTGGGCTCTGAATGACGTCACCAGAGCAAGATGGGGGCGGCTGTATCTAGGTTATTCTATCTTAACTTGTGTACAGCGGGGGTAATTGGAGATGCATCGTCCATCTTTATTCTGTGGTCAGGAGTAGGGGGCAAGACTTCATGGACCATACAAAGAAGACGATCGTGGTAGAGAGTGAGGAGTCTGATAAGGATATGTTAAAATAATATTGCTTCAAATTGTGCTCTAGCCTCTTCTTTGAATTTGTATTCAACACATTGCCTTATCGCAGTGAAATGTACTGAAATGACTGTATATGTGACACAGAAAGGCAATACATTTTTTTGGCCAGCTTGGCCAGTGGATATTGTCATCTGTCAGTCCCTTTGGCTGTTGAGGAAGTTTATTTTGGACTCGAGATACACATTAAATTATACAACAGATTTCAAAACATTATTAACACTAGGACAAAATTGCATCGAACTACATATCTTGAACCTTGTAATATAAGATAAATTATGTGTAAGGAACATACTATTTTTCATTATTACGTATCATGATAAGGAGAATGTACATTGAACAAAAATACTCAAGCAACACTTGTTTTGATCCCATTTCCCATGAGTTTAAATAAAAAACCTCCAGACTTTTTTAGTGAGCACTTTTCAAACATAATCCATCCACCTGACAGGTGTGGTATATCAAGATGCTGATTATACAGCATCAGTACCACACAGGTGTGTCTTGGGATGGTCACAATAAAAGGCCACCCTAAAGTGTGCAGGTTGATCATAAAAAAGACATTTGTTAGGATCTCACATGACTAGCACTACAGGAACGTATGATTTTTCTCTTTTTCATCAAATTGCAGTTTTGCAAGTTCCCGCAATTTCATCGCATAAAATTGCCTAAATATCATGCATATTTCATCACAATTTTTAAGAAAATGTGCCACATAATCAAGGATTTTTGCCCGCAACAATCACAAAAAAACTCAGCATTTTTCTGGAAGGACTGGCTAAAGACCCCTAAATGCTAAGGCTCAACTATACAGCAGATTGAGCTACTTCAAGTTTCACAGATGGGCTTAAATAGGACTTTCAGGATTCAAACCATAAAGAAGCTCCTGTTTAAAGCCTTGGATAGCTTATCCAGTGTCTCCCCTGTATGCATTTAGCGGCAGCATTGTGCTACCGCTAAATAGTTAGCTGCTGTATTAAAATATGCCCGACCCAACCAGAAAGCATTTTGCAGTCTGCAAACCTGCCTTACTCTCTATTAGGAATCGCCACCTCCTCACTAGTTGGCACCAGAAATATTATGCTGTGTTCCCACCAAACGCGATGAATGCGATTTAATCGCTCATAACGTGAGTAACGCGCCGCCCGTAACGCCCGAGTTTCAACGCCTGACCATTTTGTTAATTTGCGTCATTGCGTCATTCGCGCGAATACGGAGAAGCCGGCTGTGCTACCTGGAGCTAAGCTAGTGCTAACGTTCATAGTACAACCATTCTGCAAACTAATTAAAGACACATATTTACAGAACTTACCAAATAGACCAATCTCCTCGGTGTCTTTCACCCAAGCCTGCTCCTTTTTGTTGCGGTCTGTAGAGTAGACACATAGTATCATATAGCTCCAGGTATCCACTGACGACCATGGCTGAGATAACCACCATTGCCGCTTTGTACCTGCTCTGGAAGTCCCAGATGCATCGGAGGGCCAAACGCCGTCGTTTTTGGGTTCACTCTATCCTGCAGAAGCACATCCAGCTCGGCGAGTTTCACGACTTCTTTCAGGAACTCCGTCTGGATGATAGCCGCTTTCAGCGGTACTTCAGGCTGACTGGGGCCCAGTTTGAGGACCTGTTGGCGAGGGCTGGTGCCACGATCTCCCGGCAGGACACCAACTACAGGCGCTCCATTTCAGCCACAGAGCGCCTGTCCATCTCTCTGCGGTGAGTAGTAGTTCATTGCTGTGTCAGCAAGTGGACGTTGTTGACACACGCCAGTGTCGTCGGGAGAATCTCAACACTGATTGGCTATCGCAGCACAGCGTCACGCGAATTCGCCTCAAAAGTTCAATATTTTCAACTCGAGCGATGAGGCGTTGGACGCGAATTTCGCGTCTATCGTGCCGCGTCTATCGCGTTCATCGCGTCGCGCTAGACGCGTCCATCGCGCCGCCCGGCGCGATTTCGCGTCTAATCGCGTCTTTGCATTGACTTTGTATGTAATCTTGACGCGCTAATTTGCGAATTCGCGTTTGGTGGGAACACAGCATTAGGGTTTACATTACAGGGTTCGACATAACCCATGGCCTGATGGCCCAGGGCCAATCAAAAAGTATGTCAGGCAATTGACTGACAGGTCACAGGCCTGCTCGGACCAGTGACGCTGCAAGGCTTTTTTTGTCAGGGGAACAACTCCAGCGGATTTTTATCCCACTTTTCTCGAGCCTTCAGTGGATTTATTGGGCTTTTTGGCCAAAGGTGCCCTCACCTTTGCTCGTACAATGAAACACCAGAGGAGGGGG
>CM048919.1:2121765-2174265 GCA_026686955.1 Epinephelus cyanopodus
TATTGTTGCCAGGCAACCACGCCATCACCTCCTAACCTTTTTGTGTAATCAATCTACTGTGAATTTGTTTTTTATTTATTTCACAGTAATTAGTAGCTCGTTACTAAAATGGGAAGGCGGAGAGTACGTGCTCTAGCTCTGGTTGAAGGTGAGAGACTGTTAAATAGTTTGTTGGGCACAGGGAAATGGAAATCTGTGTGGGAACATGTCACCCTAAAAAAGAGGGTGGATCACAGGGAGTACCACCACTTGGTCCAAGAGCTTAACCTCAATGATGGCTGTTTCCAGTCATGTTTTGGGATGATTCAGGGGCAGTTTGACAACCTGCTTACTATCATCTGGTCATATAGCTCTGGGTATCCAGCAACCGCTACCACCAGTTTCTCCTCCATTGTTTACCAACTGTAAACTTGTTGTCCTGACCACCACATATGCCCCCCCTCTCAAATCATCCCATTGGACAATGGGGAAAAAAGCTGAGATGACGTGGGGTGTATTTCTGCTCTAAGTTGAAGTCTTCTCAATTCGAGGAGTTCAGAGCATTCTGGCAAAAACACTAGGTGCCTAGAGCACAAAAATGAGAGGTGCATCGCAACGCAAAACCCACAAGCAAAAAGGTTAATTCTCATTTAAAACAATTACAAAAAGCCACCTCCCACTGCTTAAACACTTTCTGTGTGATCAGGGCCTTACGCTGCCTAGGGCTGCCACGATTAGTCGACTAATCGATGACTAATCGACTATTAAAATAATGGGTGACTATTTTAGTAGTCGACTAATTGGTTTGAGTCATTATTCATAGAAAAGTACTATAAAAGTATCCCAAAATACTCTCACTGCAGCTTCTTACGTTCAGATATTGGCAGCTTTACACACTCTCCCATGACAGTGAACTAAAACCCTTTGGCGTGAGTATGAAACAAGACATTAGATGACGTAATTTTGGGGTCTGAGCAAGATGGACTGATGTTTTTCGACATTTTAACACATTTTTCGATAAAATGATTGGTCGACTAATCGAAGATATAATCAACAGATTAGTCGACAATGAAAATAATCGTTAGTGGCAGCCCTAATGCTGCCACTAAAAACTACAGTTATTCTGCCCTCTAGCCAGGACAGGACATTTTTAGGATACAGATTCAATAAGTGGATTTATTTCTGGATTTCAAATCAATGCAATTTTATCGGATCCCATTCTTAGATCAAGCATGTTGAACTCCTAGATGGTCAAGCAAGTACTGTTGCTGTTAACCCATTTTTACATGAGCCAGGTACAATTGATTTCTTCTGTGTCTGGGTATGAGATGTGCTTATGTTGTTGCTACAGTGTAGAAAAGAGCGCCAATGGCCAGATCCCATGCCCATAGTGTTGACCATCGCATTGTGCTTACTGTTTTTTAGATTTCAGAGATGCCGTGAAGAACAGGTATCTAGCCTGTCGTCCTGCTTTATGACCCATGGCTGTGCAGTTAAGGGAATGAGATAAGTGTGTGCTACATGCATATGCAGATTGTGGAGATGGGCAGCGCTGAGAAATGCTGTTGCAGCTCTACTGGCAGACTGCTACTCAAGTTAAATAGAGGTCTATCAATGTGTTTTTGGTACAGTTGGCTTTCACACCTGATGGAAATTGTACCATACCAGTTACACTATGGCAGTGACCCATTTAACATATCTGTATGCATTTAGGCCATTGTGAGCAATGTTTCAAATCAGTGAGCTAGACTGCTTTAGGGCTATATTGGATTGAGTTTTGAGGGATTTTTGAATGATGTGATGATGGTTTAGTTTGTTGGATTAGCCAAAACAGACTTTCTTTTAAGAGTTGATTCCCTAGCATTGTTATTGATAACGTGATTTAAAAAAAAAAATACACACACACCATTTTAGAGGATTAAAAGTTTGTGTGCATGCCATGTCTATTGTCATCAGATTATTTTCCATTTCTTTCTCTGAGGACTCGGTGTGTCTCTGTATTTTTTGGTGTTGTCTTCACTGGACATGTCCATGTCTCATGTTGTCCAAAAAGTTGAGTGTTCACAACAGACCTGTGTGTGCTTGTACATCATCAGAAAATCCTCATCAAAAAACAAATTTTAATTTTGTGGCTAATAAAGCACATGACATCATGACATGCCAAATCTATAGGTAAAACAGGCTATTTGTTTTTTTGTCTGCTTAAATAAAAATACATATGATACAGATATGTTGTAAGGTGCAACCAGCCACAGTTTGAAATGGCAGAAAATGTCCTGATGTTGCAATACAGCAATACAGCCCTTTTTATCGTCTTTTTTTCTAACAGTGATTCCCTGATTCACAAAACAGTTTAACGCCAGAGCTTTGAGGAGAGGATGGGGTGGGGGTGTTTGAGTGCAGGCAGGAGGCAAAGAAGTACCTGTTACCCCTCAGAGAGGAGTTAAACAAAGGGCAAATACAAGTAAAAGACACACACTTGGTACTCTCGCTACTTTGACAGATAAGGTGGCCCGATTACATGGCGCCATGGGTGTAACTGAACGATTCCGTGTTCTAGGGCTGTAGTGTCATGGTCGACTAGTTGATTATTTGGTCGCTATGCTCTCGTCCGACCAAATTCTCTTTGGTCGAATAATCGCGTGCTACTGTCATAAGGAGAAAAGTGCTACATCAACAGCTTTCCAGTGTTAACACATTATTTCCAGTGGCGGGGGGACAGGCTAAGTTACCTGTGAAAATGTTGTGTTTTCAAAACACCCCCATTGTTGACAGAAAGTTGGACTCGCCCACCCTACATTCAGTGTTGTGGTTACGCAGGTCTCCTGTCCGTTTCTGTAAACTGACACCATTTCCCTCAGTGGAAATGAAGCTTGTATTTACATTTATTTCACGGATAAGAAACAATAAATTGTGAAGACAGTAAAGCCTCCACTAAAATAGCATTTTAAGTTGTGTGTGATTTATCCTTCAGGGATTTATACTTCGGGATTTATCCTGGTTTCATATGAGCAGAGGAAATGTCCGCTTGTCGCTAGGCTAATGTATACCATGTAAAATGCCATAGGCTGGCGCTAATAACATTAGCATGTTGTATTTGTTTGGAAAACATGTTTAGTGTAAGACAGTTGTTTTGTCAGTGAATGCTGTGAGCTGTAATGGAGTCAAATTATGTACCCTTACCTTTTTTACATGTTGCTGTTGTCCCTGGCCTTATATGACAAGAGGAAAAGATTGCTAGACACTAGGCTAATTTATACAGTATAAAATGCCATAGACTTGTGCTAATAACGTTAGCATGTTGTATTTGTGGGGAAAATGTGTCCAGATAAAGACAAGTGTTTGTCTGTGAATGATGCGAGTTATAGTACTTTGATTTGTGTACTTCTGGTTGAAGCTGTCTCTATTAAGCCATGTTTAATGTGTTTTGAATAAACTATATAAATAAAGTTTGATTTAAACTAAACTTTACAGCACTTAACACAGTCCTCCACCGCCGACTAGTGTTTTGGAGGTGTAACTGCAGAGTGACACAGACACACCACCGCAAAAGTAAAAATAACGTGCAGATCTTTTTTTTCCCCACGACTATCGATTAGTTGGGTAGATTACCGAGTTGGAAGTTGTTTACTATTTTGGCTGATAGATGGGTATATTGTTAACAGTAAAAAAGAGGTGGGTATACCCTGTATATCTGCGTATGAAGTCAGTTGTAGTTGTAGTCATAACTCAGTATGATCTGACCAGACATGATAAACATGATTCACACACAAGATTCAGTGTCACTGACACTGTCACAGTGTCACTATTCTAAGATGCAGTCTTAGAATATAATAGTTTTGAATGTCCATCATGAATGACTGTCTCAAAATCTGCTTAGAAATAACAGAATTAGACAGTTTGTCATACATATTCTGGAGTTTTAAGTCTTGGGAACAGTACACTGCATACAGGAACTGCTAGTAGCTAATTCTGCATACTTTTAATGGTGCCACATTATTAACAAGTACAGGCTAAAAAAACAGCCCACAGTTAACCAACTTACTCCTAGACAGCATTATACTTACTGAGAACATTCCCCAAATTTGGGTGGACCCAAATTATGAAAACCATAGCTCCAAAATGTAAAGTATCATATTTATCCCCCATACAGAAGAAGAGGATGTAAAAACATTACATTTCCAGCCAGCTAAGTTCTGCCGGATAGCCAGCTTCTTTAGTTCAGTATTGTTTAACTAACTATGGCTGTGTAGCTGACAGTCACCCAGGTAGCTTGGTTAGCTGCTGCGTATGTTGCAGAAGTTAGCTAGCAGCCTGCCAAGACAGCCAGACTGTAGGGTAATCAAGTACAGGCTGTTTTCCTTAAGGTGTGTTCACAATGGACCTGTTTTTTTTTTTTGTTTTTTTTTCGCTAGAGACGAGTTTACGTACAAAGTCAATGCAAACAGGCGATTGAGCGTATATTCGCCCGGGAGAAAAATCGCTTGGGCTCCCAGCGACAGAGTCAGAGCGACAGAGTGGTTTTTTCGCTCGTCATTTGAGATGAGAAATCTCATCTGGAGCGGTTTTTCACTGGGTCCTGGTGATTGGCTGCTGCACTGGGGGGTGCTTGACTGTCATGACATGTCAGCTTCATTAAAAGTATAGCTGCACATTAAAAGAAACAATAGATGTAAAAACACACAGAGACAATACATCTGTGATCAGTCCCCTAATTTAATTTTAACAATTTTTTCAATCTTCTCCAATTTCTCGTTTTATTTTATGGAAGTGATCAATGTAAGTGCACTTGTCCTAGAGCCTTTAAGTTACAAAAATGAAACTCACTACACCTCTGAGCATTTATACCTCCCACCGCAATTATACATTTTGATACATACAGGTATGCTATCCCTATACATATTGCAAAACTCTGTCAAAGTACGCCAAAGCATACATTTTCGTTTCCAAATATTTCTTTGAAAATAAAACCATTCATACGTTCAATAAAAAAAAACCATTTTGTTCATAATAAAAAGACGAATTTAATCTCAACAGTGACCGTGCCAGCCGGCGGGACTGCGGCGCTTGGAGGAGCGCTGTAGTCCTGGCGAGCCTAGTGTAAAGCACCATGGACAGCGCCAATGCATCTATCACTGTAGCTCAGACGCTCTGATGCCTGAGTCAGAGCATGTGAGCGGAGTTGGAGTTGGAGCTGCGTCAACCATAGGTTATTGGTAGGAAGAAAAATGGCTGCTGAAAAAACTGTCACTGTCTACTGCCTCCAAGCACTGCAACGATCTGCCAGACCATCATATGTAACTTGATTGTTTATGCTGCCCAACAGCAGTGTTAATGTTTGAGAGTTGGAACGGAGTTTCTACGTCAATGTTTGAATTCGTGATGTGTGGGTGAAGATGAGTGAGTTTGAAGGATTTTCTCATTGACTTCCATTATAAACAAGTTTCAGAAAATGCTGAATATTTTTGAAAGTTTGAATGGGATTGAAAAGTTGAATCATATGCAAAAAGCCAGCAAAATGATGAATATTTTCCATTTTGAATGGAGTTCCTAGCTGAAAGTATGAATCGGTAGTCACTGTTTGAAAAAAGGTGAAATTTTTAGGTTTTTGAGGATTCCGTAATGCATTCCCAATGGGAAAAGGATTTGGGAAAAATCTGAAATATTTTGGAAAGTATGAATGTTAGGGAAAAAAGTGAATACATCTGTGAATGTCCTAATTAAGCTGAACGTTTTCATGTTTGAATGGTTTGAATCGGTTGAAGTTTGTGGAACTAGTAGCGGTCCAACCGTTTTGGCTCCATCCGCTTTAATAGTAATCAGAATTTTAACGTTGAATTCCTGGGAAAATATGAACGTTATGGAAAAATCTGAAAGTTTTCGATAATGCCCTAATAAAGCTGAATCAGGAGAAGATTGAATGGTTTGAATCGGCTGAAGCATGTTGAAGATAATTGAAGTCAAAAAATGCGGCAGAAGAAGAATATTAAGAAAAATAAAGAATTTTAGTAGTAGAAGAACATAGGTTGTGAATGCTTGCGGCATTCACACCCAATTACGGTCCGTGTCATTAGGTCGCAATGCCGGCGTGACTCCAGTTACCATAGACATTAAATGAAGGAGAAGAAGAAGAAGCAGACCGGCTTAGGCATCAGAGAATAAATGTTACTGTTGCTAGGCTAAGCTAACTCGTCATGGATCATGGTTATGCACTGATGGTTGCTGCACCTTCTGACACCGAAGCTGTCCTGGTAAACAAGCCTGTAAACAAGCCGGTAAAACGGAAACGTACGGGTCAACCAAGCAATCCCAGAAGAATTTGGGATAAGAAGAGAGCTAAATCCAGGATAAATATTGGTGTGGCCTTTCCGAGATGGAGAGAGCTTTGTGAAAATCTAGGACTACAATTCGCCGACCTCGCGTGTGTTCTACTAGAAAGGTAAGCAAACATCTGGCTGATGTTATCGAAATATTAATCATTTCCACCAGTGTATTACAAAGCACTGCTGCCCACCGGGGCATCAGCACTGCAGAGCGGCGTGGAGCGGAGGCTGGCTAACCACAACATCTAACGTTAAGGATAGGTTTCTATAATGCTGAGCTGATGCCGGTAAATGAACTGCATTTATAAAAGAGGCAGAGGAATAGCTAAACATAAGACGCACTAAGCAAGAGAGAACAGCAGAGAGGGAGAAGCCATCGCTAACTGTAAAGCTAAGTAACTAGCAGTTTGCTCAAATAACTAGCAGATTGCTAACCGCGCAGCTAAAGTAAGTAGCATTTCTGAATAGAGTGTAAATAACTGAGGTTAGTGAGGCAGTCGCTACAAAAGAGAGCCATGACTATAACACACGGAAAACTGGACATTATAATCAGTTTATTAAAAAAAAAACCCGGACACCCCGGACTGATAGTTAGATAAGAGTTTGACGATCCGGTGTAGGTGCCAGATCAGCTCGGGCTGCTACACCGGCGGAAGGAAGGAAGGAAGGAAGGAAGAAGGAGGAAGAAACAGCAGAGAGTGTTAATAGAGAGCAGTGAAAAGTTTTTTTAGTTAAAAAGTTTGCGAATGGACCACACTTACCACGCAACAGGAGAGAATGAACCCGAACATCATATGCGAGGAAAAGAAGAAGCAACTTCACTCCTTGTGATGCACTCTCTGCAGCACTTTTACTCCTGATGATATATCTCCCCAAGGATGGTAGCACCGAATCCCATTCTGTGCAGCAAAATGGGAGCGGAGGATTCAGCCTCTCTCCTCGCTCGCTCAGCAAGTTCCTCATCTGTATGCTCCGGCTCAAACAGGTATGGCTCTGGGTCTGTGCCTGCTACGAGAAACTCTTCAAAATCGTGTTCAAAGTCATCCATTGCAGCTACTATAGTCCGGAGATATTGCTAGGCTAAATAAACAGCTGAGCTCTGTTTACAGGCTACAGTCAGTGTGCAGCCTGGAGATTGGTGGAGCACAGAGGGGAGGGGGTACCCGCTAGGTACTGTAAACAAGTATGTGTGTATTAAGTGTGTGTGTTATGCTAGAAGAGTTTGGGACGAAGTCTTTTACCCTCTGGAGTGTTAACAGAGTTTTTGGAGTGCTCAAATAAATGGGCCTTTTTCCCGAGCGCTACTCTGGTCTCCTGCTTGTGAGGGATTCATTACAGTATCGTAAAATGGTTTAGATTTCTAAACAAACATTCACCTCGTTGCTAGATAGACGTACTCCTGAAAAAGTGTCTGCACAAGGCTTTTTGTCCCTATGAGGCCACCGTCATTTACTCAACGGGAGGGGTGAGCGAGTGAGCCCTGCAATCTAGAATTTGACTACTGATGTCACTGTTTTCAACCCATTTTACACACTGGCCCTTTAAGTCCCCTGTGTTTTTTTGGTGCATGTGTTTTTTCACAGCAGGGCAGGTGAAAGAAGTTTATTTGTTGGGAGTGAGCTGTTTGCAGAGAGCCTGTTGTTTGCAGCTCTTCATTAACATTTCACTGTGGCTGATTCTTTCATTTTCCTCCCTGCTGTATTATTTGAATCTTAATTGAAGAAAAGCCACGACTAAAGTTCCCCTAATTCTGTAATAAGCATATTTTCATTCCTATAGTGTCTTGAAAATAAAAGTTCCCCATTATTTTGTCATGTAAAAACTTTTATTGTGAAGCAGCAAAATAAGGAAAAGTTGACTTTTCAAGCAGCAACTTCACACTAGGGATGTAACGATTATAGATTTTCTTGGTACGATTATTGTCAGAGAAATAATCACGGTTTTACGATTATCACGATTATTATGCGTTAATTAATTTCACACTATAAATGTGTAAAATCACATGAACACTCCTTATTGATCTTTAAGTTTCATTTGTTTCCATGTGCTCCTGCTTTTTCTTATCGGTCAACACAACAGTGATGGTTATAAGTACGTGTGGCGACTATTTTATTCATGTATGAAAATATAGTAGCTGTACAACCGGGCTTGGTAAGGTGTTTTTAAGTTGATGTAAAAAATAAACAACGAGCATTTGTGAAATCTTGCACTCGTGTGGACGTGAGTTTCTGCCTGTCGTCTCACTCCAAAGAGCTACACGGACCCAAAACCATACAACCTCACACTGTGTGCATACAAACTGTAAACCTATCCATCAAAAAAGTTTTTGAGACGTGCCTTAGCTTGTCACGTTGCACTGTAAGCCCAACTCGTATCATACCACTACGCCATTAATTGCAAATGACACGCTAACATTTAATTTTTTAATTCAGTGTTACATTAGATAAATTGAGATTATCCAGAGATAACCCATTTATTGTGCATTTACCTTTACTTGTGACTATAAAGCCGGGTGGTTGTCCCGCAGGTGTTGTATCATGTTGCTTGTTTGATCCTTTGGCCGCGACTTTTTTGTGGCATGTTTTACAAATAATTACGAATAATTAACCGTGGCGTTTAAAATCACGGTTAATAGTGAAATCAAGTAATCGTGACATCCCTACTTCACACAACTTCTAATATGGCAGATAGTGAACATAAACAGTAAAATAAAGCAGATATCTATATATACTAACAGGACGCAGGAGAGAAACTAAATTGCTAACCCCAGAGATTCAGATAAATCAATTTTATTTATGAAGCCCAAAATCACAAATCACAGGGAGATTTGGTAGGAACCTCAGGTAGAAACCTCAAGAAGAGCAACTGAGAAGGGCTCCCTCTTCCAGTATGGACAGACTGGCAGTAGATGTCGTACAGAACAGATCGACCTAACAAATTAACGGGTGCTGACTGACCGCTCAGTCAGTCAGTCAGTCAGTACTAGTCAGTAATCAGTATAAATCCACTCACGTGTGAACTGCAAACATGGCTGAAGGAGGCGAAGCTGAACTTTCTCGCCGGCGAAAAGGACGAAGTCGGTGGTGTGGGACCATTTTGGCTATCAGAAGAACCCACTTTGTCCCAACTTTAGAGAGCATCAGAAAAATGAGACTGGAGGAATAGCCAGGAGCCAATGCAAAGACCCGCTCCTTCCGTGCTGCTCCAGTCCAGTTCCCAGACGGCCGTGTTCACAGGCTGCTGCGCAAAGGAAACCATGCAGAGTGTGTCGCTGCTGGTGTCTCTGTCTACCTGGCGGCTGTGCTGGAGTATCTGACCGCTGAGATCCTGGAGTTGGCTGGAAACACTGCCCGCGATAACAAGAAGATCCATATCATGCCCCATCACCTGCAGCTGGCTGTCCGCAACGACGAGGAGCTCAACAAGCTTCTGGGCAGAATCACCATTGTGAAGTTAAGAAACGGCTCTATTAAACTTTTAACGGGTCTCCATTAGCCTACACATTTAAACAGCTGGTGTGATGATACGTTGCACTGACAGGAGATGCCTGGTGCTGTCTAGGGCTGTCAAAAAAAAATTTGTTTGAAATATATTTATTATATATTTATCATATGTGTATATATATATATTTATATATATATATATATTTTTGTTTTGTTTTTGTTAAATTCAAACCTAAATTTGATAATTCGAATATCATTGATAATTAATGAATACTATTAATAATGTTGTATATCACGGCTAATCCTGTTTGGGCGGAGATGGCTTGTGCGGGCCAGAGAGGGACGCAGAGAAGGCCAACACCACCCACTGTGCCGTCTGCGAGGTGTGACCTGTTCGGGGAGACATACAGGGAGGGTGTTGCACCTGCTGCCTCCCTGCATACCCTTTTTGAAGAAGAGATGAAACGTTACCAGAATGAGACACCACTACGAGCCGACCAAGATCCACTCTTGTGGTGGAAAACTACAGGCACACTGAAGTATCCAAACATTGCTCAGATAGCGAAGCACACGTTGGTCATACCTGGGACTTCAGTGAGGTCAGAACGGATGTTTTCATGTGAGTGTCACGTTCATATTGTGCCAGCAATAAGCATCTTATTTTTTGTGTTGCTTTTTTTTTGTAAAAACAAGTAATAATAATAATAGTAATAATAATAATAATATATTTGAATATTTTTCGAACTCTACTAAATTAATTTGAAAATATTCAAACTCAACTTCATGGTGCTTTTGACAGCCCTAGTGCTGCCGCTCATGAACAGTCAAACGACTATTAGTACTATACTATACTACTACTATACTGTTTTCAATCAATCAATCAATCAACTTTATTTGTAGAGCGCTTTTCCTGCATGGACATGCAACACAAAGTGCTTTACAGAATTAAAAACAATTAACACAATTAAAGAAAGAAAAACAATTACAAAGAAAGCCCCTCCCTCCCACCCTCCATACTAGACACACACACACACACAATCACACACAATAGGGAGACATGGCATGGCACTGAGGATCAAGGAAACGCCACCTTTGGGGTCGTCCACACTGGGAGGAGCAGCAGGCCGTGCCACTGGGGGGACCAGCACCCAGGCCCCCTGACTCCGACAGACAGGTGCACCCCCACATCGAAGGGAGGAACCACCAGCCGGCCGGGCCGAAGGGACCCAAGGACAGCACCCCCACTAGCAGACCCGACACAGCTCCCAGTTTGGAGGACCCCCCTGAGGAAACACTGGAGTTAAAAGCTAAAGACTAAAAACATAAAATAGGACTAAAAGAATAAATAAAATAAAATAAATACAGTACCAAAAATAAAATACGTAAGATTATAAATACAATAAAATAAATACAGTGCCAGTGATAAATAAAAACAGAAAATTATTAAGATTAATATCATCTTAAAAAGCAAGATAAAAGAAGCAACATAAAATACGATAGAACCAGATAAGAACATAAGAAGAGTTTAAAATATTAGTTAAAAGCCTGGTTAAAAAGGTGTGTCTTTAATCTTCTTTTAAAAATATCAACAGTCTCTGCAGTCCTGAGGCTCTCTGGCAGGCTGTTCCACAGGTGGGGGCCATAGTGGCTAAATGCTGCCTCACCATGGGTTTTTGTTCTGGGTTTTGGTATGGTTAAAAGGCCAGTGCCGGAGGACCTCAGGGTCCGCGAGGGTTGATATGGTAAAAGCAGATCAGATAAATAAGAGGGCGCAAGGCCGTTAAGAATCTTAAAATCGATCCTGAAGCAGACGGGGAGCCAATGCAGCGACTCTAAAACCGGTGTAATGTGCTCCCGCCCTCTGGTCCTCGTCAGCACGTGTGCGGCTGAGTTTTGTAATAATTGGAGATTTAAAATACTCTTTTTGGGAAGACCAGAGAGCAGGGCATTACAGTAATCTAAGCGACAGGAGATAAAAGCATGCATTAGCACCTCCGTACTGGCCTGAGAGAGAAACGGGCGGACTCTGTCTATGTTCTTAAGGTGATAAAAACCTATTTTCGTTATATTTTTGATATGTGGGATAAAAATTCAGCTCAGAGTCAAAAGTCACGCCCAAATTTTTTACTGATTGGGTTGGTTTAAGATCCTGTAGTTTTGGTAAAAGTTTCTCTCTCTGGCCTTCAGGACCTATAACTAAAACCTCAGTTTTGTCCTGGTTGAGCTGTAGGAAATTCTCTGCCATCCATGACTTGATGTCTGCAATGCATTTAAAAAGGGCATCAATTGGCCCTGTGTCATCAGGAGACACGGCGATGTATAGCTGTGTATCATCGGCATAACTATGGAAGCTGATGCCGTGTCTCCTGATGACGTCCCCCAGGGGAAGCATGTAAAGATTAAAGAGCAGTGGACCTAAAATTGAGCCTTTGGGAACCCCACATCCAATTTCATGGGTTCCTGAGGAACATGTATCCATACTTACATAAAAGCATCGGTCTGTGAGATAAGAACAAAACCAGTTAAGGACAGTACCGGAGAGGCCAACCAGGTGTCTGAGTCTTTTTAATAAAATGTGATGGTCTACCGTATCAAAAACGGCGCTTAAATCCAGTAGAACCAACACTGTGAGCTTTTTGTTATCTAAATTCCACCTGATATCGTTTAAAATTTTTAGAAGGGCTGTCTCGGTACTGTGGTTCCTCCTAAAACCAGACTAATGCCTCTCTAAAATTGTATTTCTCTTTAAAAAGTCATTAACTTGGTCAGAAACCATTTTTTCTAAAATTTTACTTAAAAACAGTAAGTTGGATACAGGCCGGTAATTATTAAGAATGTTGGGGTCTAAGTTGCTCTTCTTCAGAAGGGGCTTCACCACCGCCGTTTTAAAGGCGGTGGGGAAGACACCCGTCTGAAGAGAGCAATTCATGATGTTTAAAAACTGCTCCTCAAAGAAACCATAAAACGTCTTTAAAAGTGATGTGGGAATTGGATCTAAAAGGCAGGTTGTTGGGTTTACTTGGGAGAAAACTCGACCAAGTGTCCTTGCATCAACCAGGGCAAAACTCTCCAGTGTTTCCTCAGGCAAGGACAACAGTTCAGGTGTGGTAACAGACAGAACTTTCTTGGATAACAGACTGGATCTGATGTCCTTGATTTTAGTTCTGAAGTGGTCTGCAAAGTCTTCACAAAGATCATCTGTTGGTGTCTTAAGAACTTTATTAAAATCAGTGCCTGTTAAAATATTAAAAGTGGAGAAGAGGGACCGGGGGTTGTTTTTATGGTTGGTGATGAGTTGTGAGAAATGGGAAATTCGGGCCTTTTTGACTGCGTTATTGTAGGTTTTGAGTTGTTGACGTAAAATCTCATAATGAACGATCAGTTTACTCTTTCTCCATCTTCTCTCAGCACACTGCATTGTCTTTTCAATTTATTAATTTCACCGTTTTTTCTACGCGGGGGTGTAGGTTTTCTTTTTATTGTTTTCGTTACAGGTGGAGCTACTGAGTCGAGAGTTGACTTCAGTTTACTGTTAAAATTATCAACAATAAAATCACAAGGTGCAGGTAAAACTTCAGCAGGAGTGCTTTGTAAAATCTCAATAAAATTTGCAGCCACTTCAGAAATAAGATAAGCGCCTCCTCACTGTTCTCACCGGGACCTCCTCTTGGTTAAAACTGGTGATGTTAAAAAATACACAGTAGTGGTCGGACACAGCCAGGTCGACAACAGAGGACACACCGATGGACAGGCCATGGGGTTATGACCAGGTCCAGGGTGTGTCCTCTGTTGTGAGTTGGCTGTGTGACGTGCTGCTTAAAATCAATACAATTTAAAAGGTTTAAAAACTCTCTGGATATTGGATCCGAGGTATCATCAACGTGTAGATTAAAATCACCAGTTATTAAATCCTGCTATAAGAGGTGTGAATGATGATAAAAGTTCAGAGAATTCACTGATAAAAGAACTAGAGTGATGGGGTGGTCTGTAAACAGTGATACAAAGAATTGGAGGGCTGCTAAAAGTAAAGGCATGGTGCTCAAATGACTTATAACTGTTAAAAGACACTCCATTTGAGGTCAGTGTGTCATTTGTAATGGATGCCGTCCCGCCTCCTCTTCTACCCTCTCTAGTAGAAAAAACAAAAAATTAAAATGGTGGTGGCAGGCCTCGTGAGTACAACAGGTGCGTCAGTGCCAAGCCATGTCTCAGTTAAAAGAAGACAGTCTAACTTATTATCTAAAATCACGTCATTCATTAAAAAAGTTCTATTAAAAGAGAGCGAACATTAAAAAGTGCCACATTGATGGTGACAGGTGGCTTGTTGATCATGGAGGTGGGTTGTGGGTGTTTTGTGAGTGGTCGAAGGTTATGGAGGTTCACAGAGTGAGTATGGCGGTGTCTGATGTGTTGATGTAGTGTAATGATTACCGGAATGGATGAGGTGTTGGTGTGAATATGAGGTCCAAGTCCGGTACTGTGTGTATGGTGGTCAGAGGTGGAACTGAGTGGATAGGAGCATGGACCTGGGGGACATCAATTGGTGTGGGACAGAGCAGCTGGTGCGGGTTTGGGGAAAACTGCATGCTGAACACCGTATGCCAGGTTGGCTGAGAGCATGCGGGCACCTGCCCTGTTAAGATGGAGCCCGTCTGGCCCAAAGAGGTGTCGTCTCTCCCAGAAAACATCAAAGTTGTTGATGAAGCCGACGTGGTGGGACGTTGCAGGCAGAGTTTTATAGTCTAGAGTGCGAAAATAGGACAATGCCTGTTTTATTATGATTGTCATTATCATCATTATTTTTACTGCGGTAATACTGGTTACCGTGGTATTTTTGCCCACAGTTATCATATGTCAAAATCTCATACCGGTGCAGTGCCTAGTGGGGACGGTGTCTGCCGCAGAGTGCAGTGTTCTGGTGGTATAATAGGGCACTATCAGCTCTCTAAGATATGATGGAGACTGACCATTTAGAGCTTTGTAAGTTAGGAGAAGGATTTTAAATTCAATTCTTAATTTTGAAGGGAGCCAGTGCAGAGAAGATAGAAGCTACAAAAGTACTGAGAGCTGAGCATACAGATACTTTTAAAAACGTCTTTCTCTCTGGTCTCCAGCAGACAGAGGTGAGGAGAGTCTCACAATTCACACAGATTGTTTGAGGGGTAGAAAGGGGGTGGACGGGTGTTGACTGGAAGCGGCTAAAAGTTACACAGGAGAAGGCCCACAGTATTATATGTGTGCTAAGATAAGATAAGAAATAAGATACACCTTTAATGATCCCACAATTGAGAAATGTGTTATAAGTGTTATAAGGAGAAAATCAGAGTCAGATTAAAAATTTCAAAATTTAAACTTAAAACTTAAAAACTAGGCAGGCAAAATAAAGTACAAAAATACAAGAAACAGCGATTAATAATAATAGTAATAATAATAATAATGATAATACTAATAATAATGATAATAATGATAACAATAATAATAATAATAGTAATGAGCAGTGAATGAGCAGTGGATTAAAGAGAGCATATCTAGTGCAAGTGCACTGATTGTATGTGCAAAAAACAGCAACAAGTGGGACAGTAATTGTATATTGGTGTTTATGAAGTGTCCATAAAGTGTCCATGGTGCAGTTTATTGTGAGCAGTGCTGGTTATGTAGTCTGACAGCAGCAGGCAGGAAGGACCTGCGATAGCGTTCCTTCACTTTGGGTGAATCAGTCTATCGCTGAAGGAGCTCTCCAGAGTTTTTATCTCCTCCTGCACGGGATGGGAGTCGTTAGTCCTCAGAGATGACAGCTTGGCTGTCATCCTCCTTTCTCCCACCACCTGCACAGAGTCCAGAGAGCATCCCAGGACAGAGCTGGCCGTCTTGGTCAGCTTGTCCAGTCTCTTCCTATCTGCAGCCAAGACACTGATGTTCACCAGTGTTGGGGGGAGGAGTCTGTGCCTGTGGAAATCCACCATCAGCTCTTTGGTTTTCCCCACGTTGATTTGAAGGTGGTTCCTCAGGCACCAGTCCACCAAGTCCTGGTTCAGTTCTCTGAACTCCCTGTCATCTCCATCTGTGATGAGGCCGACTATGGCAGAGTCTTCGGAGAACTTCTGCAGATGACAGGTGGCAGTGTCATATGAAAAGTCTGCAGTAGAGGGTGAAGAGGAACAGTGCCAGCACTGTCCCCTGCTGCAGTAACTTCATTCATCTCAGACTGATTTAGCGTTGCTTTTGCAACATATAGATCGATGTCGCATCATAGACTAATTAACAGACAGATTAAACAGAGGAGCAGCTCTGTGTCTCTCTTAGTGTTGATAGAGAACCAGTGAGTGAGTGAGTGAGATGAACACTGGTATGCATTATGTGGTGCACCGTGACCCTATATCAATATGAACGGTATTGTCTAAATTAGGGATCGACCAATAATCGGCACCACCGATTATATCAGCCGATATTCAGCATTTTATGATCATCGGCATCGGCTGTTTTTTCCACAAATTGTTTAGTTGAATTAAAATACGTTTATTTTAATTAAAACGCACTCCTTTGGCTCTCATGCAGCCATCTCTCTCTGACTGTCTGCTTGAAGTCTCCACTCTGTGCTATGTAACAAATGTCCCACCTACAGCCCCCACTGATTGGCTACACGGCACAAGTGAGTGACAGCTAATCAACACTGAAGGCTCTAGATGCAGTGCTGCAGCTGCGCTGGCACAGGGAGAGAGGAGGATAGAGAGGACTGCTCCGTGAAGCAGCAGTGTGATGTTTGAAGGCAAGGCAACAGAAAATGTCAAAGTTACAATAAGAAAAACTCTATGCTGAAGTTTTAAAGACATCACTGTTGATGCTTGATAAACACGCCATCTTCATTCTGTATCTCAGTGTCTGTCCCCCGTCTGCTCGCGAGTTGCAATGGGCAGCCATTGGAATCACATCCGCTGCTAAAGCTAACGGACATGTAGAAGTTTACTTCAGTGCATTTCAGCTGTGTATGGTCTGTATGGCGCTTGCTTTTGTGTGTGTGTGTGTGTGTGTGTGTGTGTGTGTGTGTGTGTGTGTGTGTGTGTGTGTGTGCATGCACGCTAGCTTCAGCAACTGATTTGAAATTGTTTTGTTTTGTAGGCTTCATTAGTTCATTTAGACATGCATTTAAAAAGTATTGAAGAATATCAATTAAATTTATTTGGCATTAAGTAAAAGTACTCATTTTGCTGAAAAAATGAAATGTGACTGGTATATTAAATACATGTAATTACAAATTATTATAAATAAGTCTGGTAACCACTGAAAGTGTAATCTTTATTCATAAACTAATTATGCTATTTGATATAAAAAAATCAAAAAATCTGAAAAGTAGTAACTACTAAAGCTATCAACAAATGAAGTGAGCCAAGGTTCCTGTTCCTGCCACCCTCTTTATTGGTTTGCACTTAATCAGGCTGGATCAAATGTACCTGAGAGAGAACATAAGACATCATTAATTAACTGTTATTTATTTCAGTGAACTTTTATAAATGCTGTTAGAAAATCCCTGAACATTTTGTTTTTTAGATAATTTTATTGCTGAGACTCAAATTTCAGTACTATGCGGTTCAGTTTTTTACTTTGATTTCATAAAAAAAAAAAAATTCATGTAGTCAATTTACTTTCAATGACCTTTAAGAGATCTTTGCACTTTTTGTTTTTTATATAATACACTGAACAAAAATATAAACGCAACACTTTTGTTTTTGCTCCCATTTTTCATGAGCTGAACTCAAAGATCTAAAACTTTTTCTATATACATAAAAGACCATTTCTCACAAATATTGTTCACAAATCTGTCTAAATCTCTGTTAGTGAGCACTTCTCCTTTGCCGAGATAATCCATCCCACCTCACAGGTGTGGCATATCAAGATGCTGATTAGACAGCATGATTATCGCACAGGTGTGCCTTAGGCTGGCCACAATAAAAGGCCACTCTAAAATGTTCAGTTTTATCACACAGCACAATGCCACAGGTGTCGCAAGTTTTGAGGGAGCGTGCATGCTGACTGCAGGAATGTCCACCAGAGCTGTTGCCCGTGAATTGAATGTTCATTTCTCTACCATAAGCTGTCTCCAAAGGCGTTTCAGACAATTTGGCAGTACATCCAACCGGCCTCACAACCGCAGACCATGTGTAACCACACTACACAACATGGCACGGAGGGAGAATGTGCCAACACCACCACCACCTGAGGCCAATGTCATCACTGACCCCAACCCCCACCCCCCCGGAGGTGATGCAACGCATATAACAAACACTCAAGAGGTGGAGAAATTATTTTTTATTCACCAACTGTTTAAGTGTGTCATTTACAGCTGTAAAGACTCGTTGGCCACCTCGTTAATTGCAGTGATTGTGTCCCTCTGCACTTGCAGGACTGCATCTGTCAGGACATGGCTGCTGCAGGAGGGCGCACAAGGTGCTGTGGCGTCTCCGACGTCTCCAGTTTCTCCAGCCACAGGTGGAGCACCACTGCTGGAACACCCGGGGGCTGCAAAGACAAATTATTCAACTTTAAATAAATTCAACTTTTGTGAATGATGTCTCAATTGTGTTTGTACTGTACATGTTCATTTTATTGTAATTTCAAGACATACACTTATCTGCATCATCAGGTGCTTCTGGCACATGTGGTGCTTCTGGCGCATCCGTGTCCCCCTCCGCCTCTGTCATCACACCACTTAAGAGGGACTCGCTGATTATCCCTGCCAGCTTCTCATCTGTGGGGGTGAGCTCTGTTGTCCCCTTTCCCCACCAGTTGCACATACACATCTTCTGTGTAGGGCCAGGCGCTTTTTTGCCTCCACCTTTATGTCTGACCATTTCTTCTTTATGTCGGCCGCAGTCCAGCCCTCTGAGGCAACGTTGTTGACAGCATCTGCCACATGCTGCCACTCTTTCGCCTTTTTGGCATTAGTAATGCCCACGCTGTGCCCACCGGACAACACAATTTTTCGTTTTCCACCTCATCTACAAGAATTTCCACTTGACATTGTAGAAATTTTGTTTCTTTGCTCTTTTCCCCTCTTGGGTCATCTTCAGTCTTGGTATGAATGAATATGTATCAAGGGTGTTCCCCTGACCTTTTATGGCTACATATGGGCGGGGCAAGGCGCTCCCTCAGGTGCGCCAACTTTAGAGTTGATTGTGATTTATAGCTGGAAACAGGCGTAGGACGTGTGTGCGCACTGTGTTATAAATCAAGTAGTTTTTGTGCTCACGCATTTCCTGTGTTTCCTCCATACGTTGTTTGTAGTGATCTCAGGGCAGATGGCAGACAGCATTTGTGGCGTTGTGTGGGTGAGCGGTTTGCTCATGTCAACGTTGTGGATCGAGTGGCCCATGGTGGTGGTGGGGTTATGGTATGCATTGCACAGGTGCATTTTATTGATGGCATTTTGAATGCACAGAGATACCGTGACGAGATTCTGAGGCCCATCGTTGTGCCATTCATTCAAAACTGCACATTTCAGAGTGGCCTTTTATTGTGGCCAGTCTAAGGCACACCTGTGCAATATTCATTATGTCTAATCAGCATCTTGATATGCCACACCTTTGAGGTGGGATGGATTATCTCAGCAAAGGAGAAGTGCTCACTAACACAGATTTAGACAGATTTGTGAACAATATTTGTGAGAAATGGTCTTTTGTGTATATAGAAAAAGTTTTAGATCTTTGAGTTCAGCTCATGAAAAATGGGAGCAAAAACAAGAATGTTGCGATTACATTTTTGTTCAGTGTAAAACAACCAACCATTTGCATCAGAGTTTGTGTTATTCTACAAAAGTTTAAGGTATTTTTTTTCACAGATTTTCAGTGTACAAAAACAAAGAAAAAGTATCCTGTTGTATTCAGTCTAATCCCAGGCGTGTTATTCTAAATTTTGACACCATAATTTTAATTTTTACTGCAAATGAATATCGGTTATCGGTTTCCTTGATTACTAATAATCGGTATCGTATCGGCCCTAAAAAACCCATATCGGTCGATCCCTAGTCTATCTATATCCTGCTTGAAAATATATTGATATATTGTAAAAAAAAAAAAAAAAAAATTAAAAAATCAATATTCCACGCAGCCCTATGTCATACTGTTACCCACGGCAACAAGCATGGTGGAAAGCGAAATTATGATGGACTCTGTGGTGGTCCCAAAAAGAGGAGAAGCTCCAGTTGAATACATATTCCTTTCAGAAGAAATGCCTGTGTTGAAATAAATATATACCTATACCAGTAGTTCAGTCTCTCACAGCATGCAAAAATGTATTTCAGTGGTTTGGTGTGTTTTTAGAAGGAACTAGAAAAATTGCATTTCCTGCGGAAATACAGTGTGAATGCTAAAGGCTGAAGCGATTTCGGAAATCTGTTGAATGAATGAAAAAAAGAATCAACATATTGATAGCTGAACAATTTCTGCAGCTGAAAATGAAGCTGAATGTTTGAAGGAGTTCAAAAGGCAGAAAGATTAATATTTTAAAAAGCTAAGAGGGCAGAAAGTTGAAGGAGGCTGAAAGACTCGAAAAAGTTGAACATTTTAATTGCTGAACATGAAGTTGAATGTTTGAAAGAAATGAAAATAAATATAAAGAAAAGATGAAAAGCACAAGGCTGGAAGAGCTTACAAAATTGAACATATTGATAGCTGAACACTTTCTGTAGCTGAACATGAAGCTGAATGTTTGATGGAGTTGAAAATGCTGAATGAGCAGACATGCTGCAGCAGGAGCAGATCCTTAAACTTTGAAGCGAAATCTGCTGAAGTACTGCCGAAAAGCTGAAAAGGCTGAAAGAGCTGAAAAAGCTGAACATTTTAGTGGTAGAACGGTTTTATAGCTGAACGTATGCAGAAGTTATAGCAGAATGAAATTTGAAAATTCCCCATAAGCGGCAATGTTAAATTATTTGCAGAAAAAGCTGAATTGCTGAAAAGTTGAAAGGTTGAAAAGCTGAAAAGCAGAAGGCTGAAAGAGCTGAAAAAGCTGAACATTTCAATGGTTGAATGGTTTGAATAGCTGAAAGTATGCCGAAGTTATAGCAGATTGAAATTTGACAAATTCCCCATAAGGATGAATGGGGGAAATTTTGCAGAAAAAGCTGAATATTTCCAAAAGTATAAAAGGTAGACAAAAGAAAAATACAAGCAGTAATGTCCTTAAGAAGCTGCACATTTTGATACTTGAATGGTTTCTGTAGCACAAGATTTGTAGGAGGAGATAGGTGCCGAAAAACGTACGGAATCAGGAATAATAATAAAAAAATTCCAGAAGAACAATAGTGTGAATGCCTTTAGCATTCACACTAACAATAACAGAAGACGGAGTTGGATGACATCACGAAGTAGTGTGGGATCATGGGAGTTGTAGTTATATAACAGATACAGATCTAACGTTCCTCACTCCATGTAACTGAAACCGACCATGGCAGTGTTTTTTTGGCAGAGCGAGCTTCAGCAGCAGAGAAATGCTCATGGACGAGGTATATTACTGAAGTTATATTCACTTTATGTTTCACTTTATGCCAATGGGGTCCGTCGGCCGGTGTAGCAGCCCGAGCCGATCTGGTACCTACACCGGATCGTCAAACTCTGATCTAACTATCAGTAGTAACCTTACTTGGGCTGACCAAACATCCTCTTTTGCCCGTACATGTCCACTTTTCACGTCCTGTCCGGGGTGTCCGGGTTTTTTTTAATAAACTGATTATAATGTCCAGTTTTCCGTGTGTTAAAGTCATGGCTCTCTTTTTTAGTGACTGTCTCGCTAACCTCAGTTATTTACATTCTATTCAGAAATGCTACTTACTTTAGCTGAGCGAGTAGCAATCTGCTAGTTATTTGAGCAAACTGCTAGTTACTTAGTTTTACAGTTAGCGATGGCTTCTCCCTCTCTGCTGCTCTCTCTCGCTCAGGGCGTCTTATGTTTAGCTATTCCTCTACTTCTTTTTATAAAAGTTAATTTACCGGCATCAGCTCATTATTATAAAAACCTATCGTTAACGTTAGATGTTGTGGTTAGCCAGCCTCCGCCACACCGCTCCACAGCGCTGGTGCCCCGGCGGGCAGCAGTGGAATTGTAGTCCTAGATTTTCACGAAGCTCTCTCCATCTCAGAAAGGCCACACCAATATTTATCCTGGATTTAGCTCTCTTCTTGTCCCAAATTCTTCTGGGATCACTTTGTTGACCTGTACGTTTCCGTTTTAACGGGTTGTTTACCGGCTTGTTTACCGGGACAGCTTCGGTGTCAGAAGGTGCGGCAACCGTCAATGCATAATCATGATCCATGACGAGTTAGCTTAGCCTAGCAACAGTATCGTTCATTCTCTGATGTCTAAGCCGGTCTGCGTCTTCTTCTTCTCCTTCATTTAATGTCTATGGTAACTGGAGTTACGCCGCCATTGCGACCTAATGACTGTTATTAATATTTCATATTTATCTGGGTTTGAAAAATTGTTGGAAATTTCTGATAATCAAAGTACTCAACTAAAAAAAAAATATAATATTGGTTTAGTCGTTTTTAGAAATTTTTATGCCGAAAAACTACATATTATACCTTTAAAAGAATGAGATAGTGTGCTTGAGTACTGTCTTAATCATATGATACTTAAGAAAAAAACTCAGGTGCTCTTGAAGAAGAGGGTCAGCACATGGGAACAAAAGATGAATTTCAGGCACTCATGCGTAGAGCAGGAACAGATGCGTTTGAATTAAGTTAAAAAGCCTTCATTTCAAAACATGTCTGCATGCATTAAAACACCAAATGGTTTTGACTCCGGTATACATTCGGGTGCAAAAGAGTGGACAGGAGTCAAGCAAACATTGTAAAAGCTTGGGAGGGGGCTTCACCCAGTCTTGATTAATAAGTGAGCATAGGTGGGTCACAACAATGGGTTATAATGAGAAGCCATTTTGAAAGTGGCATGCCTCCACAAGTGTTAAATAAAGAGAGAGAAAATCAAAGGAAGGAAATATTCAGTTGTATCCCTAAACCTAGAATAAGGTGTGGTGTTTCTGTCCTATGATGTTCTGTAATCTAAAAAATTAAAGTAATAATAATAATAATAATAATGATGATTACAATAATGATAATAATAATAATGATGAGTGACGATGATGATGATGATGATGATAATAATATAAAATAGAAATAAAAATAATTTTAAAAATCTGAATAATGAAGATTAATAACAAGACAAACATCAACAACAATAACAACAACAAATATGATATTGATATTACTCAATTAAAGGAAGGGTGTATAATCAATATCCTCATTTAAACCAGGATATATCATTGCATTGATTTTGAAGATCCAAAAGGTTTCTCTCTGGAGAAATCTATGTAACCGATCTTCACCTCTAATGGACATCTGTATTGTTTCTAAGCCTTCTATTCTCAATAGCGCTGTCAAAATTGCTCAAAAATGACATTCGAATATTCCTTCTAAAAATAACTCATAGGTTCGAACCATTCGAATATTTTTTTTTTTCGCATTATGTCCACAAGAGGGCAAACTAATACAAGGAAACATACTTGTATATGTATTAATACAAGGAAACATAACTACTTGTAGGTATGTTTATTTCAACATTAACGTCTTTGAAAACATTTACATACCTACACATTAAAACACATAAAACAATTATCTATAACATTACGTTATAAACGACCGCTGACCTCTCGCTCGCCCTCCGTCAGGCCATACCACCCGCGGAAGCGCTGCGAATAGCCTCGAAGTGCCGAGAAGCTAAGACGGTTTCCTTTCGGCGCCCATGTTAACCGATTGTGTCATCCACAGCGGCCGGGCCGCGTAGCGCAGCTCCATGGCCGGCTCGATCATTTCAGCGTCGAGCCCAGGCCAACGGCCACTTGCAAAGAGTACAGCTCCGGTGGTGTTTTTTTTCTCCACAATCGAATATCAATTTTCACATTCAAAGGTCCATTTTTTTTTTCAAACTTGAATTTAAATTCAAATTTAGAATATTTGTTGACAGCCCTAATTCTCAATAGAGAATCATTACTCTGATGTACTTCCTTGAAGTGTTTAGCAATAGGGTAGTCCTCATTCTGTGTCCTGATAGCGTATTTATGTTAAGAGAGTCTATCTTTAAGGCGTCTTTGGTGCATCCTACATAAAAACAGTTGCATGGTTAGACGATATCAACAAAAGTTGTATTGCAGTTAATCAAATTCCTTTGGTTACATGTACTTCCTGTCTTGAAATCAGTTAAGGTCTTTCTCTTCTGAACCACATTAGGACAATGCTTACATGTGCTAATGAGACACTTGAAGGTACTTGAGGGTTTCTTTAACCACATGTCCTCTTTGCGTGCTGGTAAATAGCTGTGTTTTTTGTTTATAGTGGGAGCTCGTTTGTACGATGGAGTATTAAGACCACATTGAAGAAGAAAAAAATCGGAGATTCTGAAAATAAAGTCGTAATATTACGAGAAAAAAGTTGTAATTTAATGAGGAAAAAGTCACAATATTACGAAAATAAAGTCAGAGTTTTTAAGGAAATAACCAACAACAAACAGAATGGGATAGAGGATGAACCTGCTTGTGGCAGCTGCTCTTTGTCTAAGGTGTGTTGCCTCGACACACACATTTGGAGGCAGGGCCAGAGTGGGACTCATTTTCAGCCCTGGAGAATCATGCCTCAGACCGGCCCACTTTAGATCACGACCTATTATAATCTTACATGTTAAGTCTACAATAGCACACTGTTCTCTAAAGCCTTGTAATTTAGTGTATTTTTCTAAAATATTTCCAATTCAGTGCAAGTAAGGGTTGCTTCACAATGTAGATTTATTTCAACACGAGTGCACACCTCCCACATTATTATTAACAACACAACATCCTTTTCAACAATATCAGATTCTGTTCAAATACATGTAAGTAGTGCCCACTCTGGACTTGTGGGCTAATGGCTGGTGCTTGGTGCCAGATCTTGCTTCTGAGGGGCTACAAGACAAAGTTTCTCAGTTATGTGGCGTCGCATCACTACAACACACATTTCATTGACTTGACAATTAATTAACTTGAATGGTGGTGGTTGGAGATGTATGCGTAGTCAGACGCAGCTGCTGAGCTCCATGAAGCTGTTGTCTCGACCTCGGGTGCCGCAGGGACTTTGGCATTCTCCGTACACTCTTCTGATGAGGAGGCGCATTGGTTGTCGACTCCACAAATCGGTGGAGATGTGCGTGTAATCAGATCACCGCTGCAGAGCACTGCAGAGCTGTTGTCTCCACCTCACCAATGCAGCTGGTGCAGAGACTTCACCTTCATCCGTGCGCTTTGTTAATGAAGAGGGGCGTTGGTAAATGACTCAAAAATTCATTGCTGGAGATGCATGTGTAATTGGAGTGTGGCTTGCACAGCCACGCGGCGCTGGTGTCTCCACCTCAAAGGGAGCCAGTGAAGATGGCCCAGGGATAGCAGTAGCAGTATACGTGGTACCCAGTGCCATGACTTAACACCGGCCCAATAAAAAAATAACTGAACAGCGGCCCAAACATTAGACCAGCCCACCGGGAATTGTCCCTGTCCTCCCAATTAGCCACTCTGGGCCTGTGTAATATTACAAGTTTTTTTTTTTTGTAATTTTACTATTTTATTCTCGTAAATCGCTGGGCTCCCGTAGTTTCATTGTGGGCTCACCCCTCCCCCCACACTCTTGATACACAAACAACATGGTAGCGAGCAGGGAAGAACTCATGCCTTAGAGAGGGAACGAGTTCTTCAGTTATTTGGAATTGGTTCGGTTTTGTGGAATCAGACAAAGAACAGGTAGACGAGTAACGCACACCGCAGATTGTCTTGTTGGGGTGCTGGCGATGGAGTAGAAAACTTGAAAAAAGAGGGAACACCGCACACTCAGCTCCAAGTAAAAAAGGAATTTTATTTAGGACAACATTTCGGCACAGGGCCTTTGTCAAGTCTTAACAGGCAGCCACAGAACAGCACTCTGCTGCAAAGCATGTTTGAGGGCTGTTTCCACTGGTAACAGTACTACCAATTTACTGCAGCACCTCAAACAGAGGCATGCTAGTGTGTTGGTAGTGTTTTGTATTTCTAATAATTTAAGATTACTGTGTTCTAATGGCAATATTTAACATTTCCTTTGTCCGATTTTACGTTTAAAGACAGAAAAACAATTGTACAAATACACAAATGAGAGCATTCAATACATTAGCTATTCACAGCATACTTCCCCACCATTTGTCCACTTTGTCTCAAAGGATTTATTGGTTTCTAGGGCCAGTGTGTAACATGGGTTGAAAACCATTGAAAAGAGTGACCTCAGTGGTCAAATTCTAGATTGCAGGGCTCACTCTCTCACCACCCCCCCACCCCCGGGTAAAAAAACGGTGGCCTCGTAGGGACAAAAAGCCTTGCGCAGACACAAGTTTTTCAGGAGTAGGTCTATCTAGCAAAGAGGTAAATGTTTATTTGGAAATCTAAACCATGTTACGATATTGTAATGAATCCCTAACGAGCAGGAGACCAGAGTAGCATTCAGGAAAAAGGCCTGTTTATTTGAGCACTCCAAAAACTCCAGTAACAGTCCAGGGGGGTAAAAGACTCCGTCCCAAACTCTTCTAGCGTAACACACACACTTAATACACACATACTCGTTTACAATACCTAGCGGGTACCCCCTCCCCTCTCTGCTCCACCAATCTCCAGCCTGCACACTGACTGACAGCGTAGCCTGTAAACGGCTCAGCTGTTTATTTTGCCTAGCAATATCTCCAGACTATAGCAGCTGCAATGGACGACTTTGAACGCGATTTTGAAGAGTTTCTTGTCGCGGACACAGATCCAGAGCCATACCTGTTTGAGCCGGAGTACACAGATGAGGAACTTGAGCGGGCGAGGAGAGAGGCTGAATCCTCTGCTCCCGTTATGCTGCACAGAATGGGATTCGATGCTACCATCGTTGGGGAGATATATCATCAAGAGAAAAAGTGCCGCAGAGAGTGCATCACAAGGAGTGAAGTTGCGTCTTCTTTTCCTTGCAGATGACGGTTCGGGTTCATTCTCTCCTGTTGCGTGGTAAGTGTGGTCCATTCGTAAACTTTATAACTAAAAAAACTTTTCACTACTCTCTGTCAATGAACTACTAACACTCTGCTGTTTCTTCCTCCTTTCTTCCTCCCGCTGTCTTCGTTGGTTTATTTATGCATGTGAAACGCGTTTTCTGGCTGGCTGGATTGGCTCGGTCTGCCATACATACATGGCTGCGCAAGATGGCGACCTCTCTAAAGCAAGGCCCGTGCTATGTATATATGTAAAAGCAAAATTATAAGGCTATGAAAACCAAACGAATTTTATTTTATAGTGATTATACACTTATATAAACATATTAATGGGTAGAAGATTCAGATTCAGATTTGATAATAAACCATGCCAAATATTACACACTGGCCCTTTAAATGATTATTTTACCTGGTTGCAACACCTGACAATTATCAGTTGTGCCACCTGACAATATTAGTAATGACAGGAAATATGATGAATAATTGCAGTTTTATTTCAAATGGGCCATGCAAACATGTTTAAAACATCAAATGCATGGCACTGAAATGGTAGCACAACAATAGCTTTTTTTTTAACAGTACACAAAATGTATCATGCAAATTCACCAATAAAGGGGATTCTAACAGTTTAAAAAGAGTTAAATCCATGTGTTGAGATTCACAGGACCACAGATGTTTTTTCATTTGGTAAAATCTAAACTGGAGATTTAAAGGCTTTTTCCACTGCATGTTCTTTGTTTTCAAAACAAAGACAGCTATTTGACACCCATCTCCAGGAAGTCTCACCTCACACCTCAGTGAGATGCAAGTCTCACAACTTGATTGGACAATATTGTTACAGTGACATGCCTCTCTGTGATGTCACCAAACCCTGTAGAAGGTCTGCTCACTCCAAGCCTTCACTCTCTTGCTCCAGCTGCTGAGCAGCTCACACCGCTTTTCGGCTGGGCCTGGACCAGCACAGAGGCCCAGACCCTTGCTCCATAGCCCAAACCACTAAAGGGAGGGCAATTGATCATAGACTCTCTTGCAAACACAAGGTTTGCAACTAGCGTTCCAGCAACGAAGAGACCCAAGTGAGTTAGCACCCAGTATCTAACTCTGCTAAACCCTGAGCGACCAGCTTCCTTGGAGTTTCACCTTTGGAACAAAGGACACAACAAAGACTGCAGCTGAAACCACAGTTCTTCTCAGCCTTCTGCCGGCTAACAAAGCAGTACACCACCAAGTAACTCTTTTGTACCATCCATTCAAGGATCTGTAACATAACAACTGGGCACAGCTTATGACAGCTTTACAGGCTAAGCAAGACTGTTTAACTTGTTGTATGTGATTTAATGCTGTCATTGAGCTATTGTTGTGATAGTTTGCAGTTAGGTCATTGATTAGTTGGCTTCGCCAAAGCTAAGTTTAGTTTGCTAATACTGATCACAAACAGATTCTTGCACCCAACTAAACGATGTCTGCACTAACCCAGACCGTTTGCAATACACGTCACATTAACACAGACTCATTAACAAATAGGCTTTCAACAGAGCTATACCCAAACAGGCATCTCAAAGTTTCCGCTTCTTTTCCTTTGTCTTTGTCCTGACCACACGGTCAAACAAACACCTCCCCTGACCTGAAGCCAGCCCTAATTCAGCAATTTTGGTAGTTCTCTGTTGTCAGCCATTTTGTTTTGTAGGCCAAACAGCTCCTTGATCACCACACCCGCATATGTCTTTCTCTTTTATCTCTTGCGCACATGCATACACACACACACACACACACATATACACACCAAGCTTGTATATAGTTAGCTAGAATTTGTGTGTTTTGGTTCACTTTTCTAGTTTGTGAATAAATATAATTCTTTGGAATCATACCTGCTGTCTGTTTAAGAGTGAATGAATAGTCAACCTCTGCTGCGTCAAGAAGTCCGAAATCCTTCAGGTCTTCCTGTTAATTTTGGTTGTTGTCATTAATTTAATTATTAATCAAAACTCCAAATTAACAGTTTAGCGGATTTTATGAGACTGATATCTTTAACTGGCTATCATTTTTCCTTTCACGGAAATGGTGCCTCACAAGGTGATTTAATGTTAATTAAGTCACATTATTTAACATAATTATTAATTGTTAATAATTATTATTCATTATTTCCAATAGCCACTTAAATCCCTACATATTTGGTGCCTCTTGGTGAGACCTAATATATTGATCCCAACATATTTGGTGCCTCCGTGTGAAGCCCGAATTTATATTCCCAACACATGGTACATAGAACACAACAATAGCTTAATTACTGCAAAAAATGGATTGTGATATAAATAAGGGTTTAACAACAAAATTCAATTAAAGAATCCAAAACATTAAGTTCATAGCAACTGGAATGCAACAATATACTAACTACTAAATAAAAACATATTGTGATTTAACACAAGATTTAAAAACCAAGTTAATTCATAAAAAGTATTCTGTGATTTTTAAAAACATTACACTTAATTCATAGCAACAGGAAAACATAATGTGATATAAGAACAATGAAGTCATGTTTGTCAAAATGTTTAAAAACATTTTGAAATGTTAGCTCAACACTGGCAGAGGGCGAATATCCACTTTCAGGTGTAGATACTAAAGCAGTTCCAGTCTGCATGAGTTAGCTGTGTGTGCCGTCAATTAAGTGGCTTTGGCTCCAAGATCACTTTGAGCACATCCATTTTTTAGTTAAAGATGATGTCAGCAGGATGGGTCCAAGTGAATGCATTCTTTCTTCCCTTTTTCTGCATGCAGCTCACCTCAGTCTCATCACCGATTACTTGAATAACCTGTCCGATGAATGGCTAACCCTCATATTTCACTAATATGAATTAGAGCCCTGCACGGGACTGTTTGTTTCATCCCGCTCCTGCCCGCTCCCGCTGAATTTCTGACCATTACCGCCCGCAACCACAATGTGTGTGTTACACTCCTGCCCGCTCCCACAAAACTCATTTACTCAATTTATGCCCACACAGTAATAGAGATACATTGATTTTGTGTCTTCTCCCGTCCCGCAGGAGAAAACGTCATTTTATAGGCTATTAATAAAGAGATTCACGGGGTTGTTTGTTTCGTTTCCCTGGTCTGCTTGTCTTTTGACGCACTGGTCAGGAATAGCGCTCTTATTTCATTGTTTTCATTTAGTTTTTAATGAAATAAAGGCTGTTTCATATTCTATTCTCCTCCTCTGTATTTATTTGTTTTTCTGCCTTTATATAATCATGTAGTGATTGGCCAGGATGAAGTTACTGAGGGGGCAGTTAAAAATTACGAGGGGGGAAATCTTTGCAACTATGCAATTATGCAACATAGGTTCACACAATGAGTTATAAAGAGCGCACAGCCATGCCTAATAGTCACACGTAATGACAGCTTGTCGCTGTTGAAACACAATAAACTACATGTCTTTCATGTTTGTCTCATGACAGACATATAGACAGACAGAGAGACAGGAGCAAGCGGCAAATTGGTATGAAAGCTGGTTCAGAGCATATGCGTCAATTTATGAATAAATATGGAGTGGAAACGCTCATGCATGAGCACCAAGTTCCGACATTAATTGAGAGGCTTTACAAATATGCCGAAAATAATGTGTATATTTCTGGCTTTCTGCGACATCCCGGGGGTCTGCCCATTGTTCCGACATCCCATTGTTCTGACCATATTAAACCCATTGTTCCGAAGTCCCGTTGTTCCGAAATCATCATGATGCCCTGTGGTTAAGGTCTGATTAGGTTTAGGCACCAAAACCATTTGGTTAGGGACAGGAAAAGATCATGTTGTGGGTTAAAATGAAAAAGAAAGTGGCAAACACATTAGCCGTGAGCCTGCTTTGCCTCAAGCCTTTCCCAGCTGACCCAGAGCCGGTTGTGGCGCACCATCAAGGCAGAAATACGCCTGCCGGGAGCCATTCAGCACCATGGAGAGCTCCCCACACAACCCAGACCTCAGAGTTAATAACAGGAGGTTATGGTGTTTCATTCTCTCCTCTCTATGACACTTGTATCTCGACCAATAACCTACTTTTGTTGCATTACTGATCCTCTATGGTACACAAATACAGTATAGCCTAGTATAATGACATGTCTGAATAACGGGACGTTGGACTAATGAGAGGTCGGAACAATGCTACGGCACCACGTCCCGATCCCGCAGTGGGTTTTTTTTAGCTGCCTGTTCCCGCCCGCAGCAAAGTTCAAACCGCCCGCTCCCGCAATATTTGCGTTGGGTCAGTCATGAGTTTTTTTTGTTCTTACCACTACTGGTTCTTTGATTTTTCATGTGAACAACTGAGAACAATACTATAAAGGTCTTCCAGCAGAGACTGTCTTTTAAACCCCATATTTAAGCAAACTTGTGTCCCCCTCTCTATGACAGCCAGCTTTTCACTCGGCCTTTCGGTGCAGCCACTCAGAACACCTATAAACACTTCTGATTTCCCAAGAGGTAGGACAACAGGTCTTACAAACTAGTTCTGGTCAAGTATAACCTGAGTGTGAGGTTGCATTCACACACACTAGAACCTTGCATTAAAAAACATTCACACAGTGGGGCTGCCAACATAAGGGGCTCTGGCGAAACAACTTGTGGTGCAGTGTGACATCGTTATGCAAAGTGCAACATCCTGCTTGATTACTTTTAAAGATCCAAACCCAGTGACGTTGGAAGGTATCCCTGGCACATTAAAATCTGACAGGACACACCCTCTTAATGTTACCGATAATGCTACATTGTGAACACCAAATCCATCCTGACATCATAGAAACAGTGGCATACATGACTTATATTGTTAGTATTTCTGTGTCACAAAAATCACTGAGATAGAAATGCACGTTACGGATGTTATCATCATACTGTCTGTGATTTTGTTCTAGTGCTGTGCACAGATCTGACAACTACCCACCTGCCCGCTTTCATCCTCAGCTCTTAAGCTTTGCAAACTGTCATTGCCTGGCAAAGTTGGCAGTGTTTGGCGACACAACAAGGAGGTTCATGCTAACAGAAATTAGTATTGCAGTCACAATAATATCTTAACAAATTATCCATTTTACTTCACATTCTTAACATCAGACAAATTGTGTTTTCATACTTACAGGCAAGTTTTTCCTATACTCTGTGGAGCTCAACTAATAGCTGCTAGCTTCACTTTGTTACAGTTAAGGTCAACATTATTAGCCCCCCTTATGAAATCAAATAAAACCCTCATCCTTCCAATGACATGGGCCATTGCATCATTGCAAAGCACAAAGAAACAAAGTCTGTTAAAAATAAACCTGGCCATGGTAGAAAATGTAAGATTTCCAAAACTTTGCAGCAAAAAATAATCAGAGATGTCAACAAGAATCCCCAGACCTCTGCAAAGATGATTGTTGCTGAACTGGCTTCCTCTGGACTCAATGTTTCACGCAAGACTGTTGTGAGGGTTCTTCATCGTGGTGGACTTCGTGGTCATCGTGCAAGAAAAACCCCATTGCTCTCACAGCGGCACATTAAAGCCCGACTGAATTTTGCCAGAGACAATCTGAAACATAAGGGTGAGTTTTGGAAGTCTGTCCTTTGGTCTGATGAAACCAAACTTGAGCTGTTTGGGCATATGGTTGCTGTTTTTGTTTTGGCGAAGAAAGGGCGAGGCCTTCAACCCTAAAAATACTGTCCCCACAGTGAAGCACGGTGGTAGCAACATAATGCTGTGGGGCCGTTTTGGTGCTTCAGGGACAGGAAACCTTGTTCGGGTGCATAGGACCATGAAAAAAGAGGATTATGTGGGTATTTTGAAGGCTAACATCAAGACATCTGCAGCCAGTCTAGGGTTAGGTCGTCGCTGGGTCTTCCAACAAGACAATGACCTGCAGCATGCATCAAAGTTAGTCAAAAACTTTTTGAAAGACACCAAAATCAAGGTTCTGGAGTGGCCCTCTCACAGCCCTGGTCTCAATCCTATCGAGAATCTGTGGAGGGAGCTCAAGGTTCGGGTTCATGCTCGGAGACCAAGCAATTTGCATGATCTTGAACAATTTGCCAAGGAAGAATGAGCTAAAATCCCTCAGGAGACATGTGCCAACTTAGTTAGAAACTACCAGAAGAGGTTGTTGTCAGTTTTGGATCAGAAAGGCTACACTATTGACTATTGACTATTAGTTGTTAGAGGGCTAAGAATTTTGACCATTGCATTTTTTGCTTTTTTCTTGTTTCAGTTCAGCAAACCAATAAAAATGTTCATTTGACATGCAGTTGTTGTCTTTGTTCTTGCGGACACACACAAACTATAAACACTTAAGGTTATGGCCCATGTCATTGGAAGGATAAGGGTTTTATTTGATTTCATAAGGGGGCTGAATAATTTTGACCTTAACTGTAAATATTGTTATTATGATTCCTGTCCCGCCCATCCCATTGACTTATTTTTTCTGTCCCATCCCAGTCATGTGATGAATTGTGGAATTGACTCCCATCCTGGAGAATCCGACATGGATTCTGTGACCCACAGAATTCCCAAAAATGTAAAAATCTATTGTAAAATCCTGTCTGTCAGTATAACAAACCATTGTACAGTGTCTAACAAGGCTGTAAACACATCAGTTAGGTTCACATACTGGACCCTCTGGATCCCATTTCATTGTATCATCAATGAGACAATGAACAACACTCCCCCACCAACACAGGGCTGCCTCTGGTCTGAATCTCCACAAACACTGTGTTAAGGGCATTTGAGAGCTTCAGAGAATGATAGGCCATAATCTGGTCAAAAAATCCAAACCATCTGCACAACTTCAGGCCTTTTCACACCTTCCTTGTTGGGTCCAAACCAAAATAACAGGTATGAAATATATCTCGGACCAGTCAGTCCTTGGTTAGACAAAAAGAGACAGTTTCGGTCTGACAGTCTCAGATTGAATTATAGTTCAATTTGTTTCTAGTGTTAACATCTTTTGTGCAGAGACTTGATGCGGTTTTATACTTGTGCGACAGCTTTACACAGAGCCTATGCCGTAGGCCTACATGTGGCCTACATTGTTGTCAGCATGACCTTAGCCAGCTATGAGGTCACAGAGGTCTGGACCTCGGTAAAAAATTTCAAAGAGAATAAAATAGATATTAACGCACTGGACAGCTTTTATTTTGAAACGACACGCACAAAGTTATCTGATGTATGACTGGAACACGGAAAACTTGAATTCAGTTGACAGGAAGACAGCAATACTGCTGGCTGACAGATGAGGTGAGTGAATGACAGTATTTTAATTATTATTTTAGCGATGACCAAGCAGCCCACTGTAAAGCCCTTTTTGGATAGAGAATTGTGCAAATTTGCAGGAAAGCCCAATCAGTCTTTTTCAGCATTGGCAGTTTAAAAACAAAATCGGGGAGTGCGGCAAAATGCCGCCTACCTACTTTTGTTTATACAGAATGCACCTTTTTCGGGGCAATGGGGGGCGTGAGCAAGTAACAAAATGTGTAGCTAAGCTTGTGACGTAACCAGTAACGTGGGAAGGAAGCCGCGGCTAGTCAGTCCTTCGGCGATTCTCTCGTAAGTCGGCCCGTTCCTCACCGTTCCCATCATCTGAGAGTTAATGTCAGGGCAAGGAGGCTGCGCAATCCCCTGTCTCCCCAGTTGCTCATCCTTACAGTGCCCGTTTCCGTTTCCCTCTTGCTACTAGCTGCTCGCTAATTCCTGCTATCAGCTGTCTCCTGTTTTTCTACCGCCAGTGGCTCGCACATGCGGTGTCATCAACAACTCCCACAAGTCTTCATAAGCCCCTCCCGTTGCAGAAGGCCGCCTCGGTCTTTTTAAACTGAAAGGGGTCCGCCAATATGACTACCCTACGGGGCAGAAAATTGGGCACCGATCAACTCGCCAATCCGGCTCTGTGTGTCTAAATGCTTGCAGCTTGCCGGCAAATCGGCCCAACAAATCAGCCGGAAAATCTGGCAGTGTAAAAGGGGCTTATGTTGAAGTTTAAGAAAAAGTTAAGTTCTTGCTAAGTAACGTTAATATTACAAGCTTTAGCTGTGACACAATGGTTTGAAAGCTACTGGCTAATCATGCATGTGAGCTCATTAAGTCAGTGCCTTGCTCCCGAAGGTAACATTATTTAACGTTATGTTGGTTGTTGTTTCATGACTCAATGAAGTATATATATATATATATATATATATATATGTATATGTATATATATATATATATATATATATATGTATATATATATATATATATATATATATATATATATATATATATATATATATATATATATATATATATATATATATATGTATATGTATATATATGTATATATGTGTATATATTATATATATATATATACATGTACCACATGTACCATAAGCAGAGACTACAATTTGACACAGAAGTATAAATCCCACTTAACCCTTCATGAACCATTATGCTTAATCCTAACCAATCACCTGAACATATTCCAATTGAGATCCAAATTATTTTCCATCATGCTGAAGGCAGGTGCCATGAATAAGACAAAATGTCTCCACTCTCTGTGTTAAGTATGATAGTAGGCCCTGAATGTGACCAGTGACATTACCTCATATGCACACACAGTGATTCATGCTCTGACAAACATGCACATGTCTGTCTCTTGATTCACATGCATGTGTTATATTTTGTCCAAACATTTACAACAAAAAGACAAACTATAACAACAGTCAGCCCTGTTACATGCATATACAGTATGTAATGTCATAGATTTCCCAACCACTCTCTGGTCCAGCCTCTCGGCTAGTGTATTTGTCTCACTTCAGGTCTGTCAATCTCTCTCTCTCTCTCTCTGTCTCTCTCTCTCTCTCTCTCTCTCTCTCTCGCTCTCTCTCGCTCTCTGTATGTGTGGTAGTAATTTGGGCAAGGGGGCTGTTGCATGTGACCTCTCCACCTGTCCTTACTGGGACTATTTCTGGGTCTCACACTGAAACTGACTATGTCTCGCCTGGCAACAGTACCTCTGTATATGTATGCAGTCTGAGTGATACGCACACACACACACACACACACGTGTGTGTGTTATTCCAGTCTTAACTACAGCCGGACCAAAGCTGTAAAGGCTCATATGGACCGGCTGTAACAGCAGAACAGTGACCTAATTGAACCATTGATAGACTGGAAAGAATATTTTAAAGGTTTTGCACCATGGGACACCAGCCCACAAAATTTGGTGGCCAAAGTGCATTTTTGATGGCCCAAATGTGACCGTATGTACAAACAGTAGCCTACAGAACACCACTTCACACAGCCCTCTGTAGATATGACATGTCAACAATGGAAAGACATTGACGGAATGAAAATATCTTTATAAACATATTGTATACTCTCTCAGTCTGTGAGTTCACAGCCTATCCTGATTTTACTTTGTTATTATCATCTATAGTTGTAGATGGACTTATAAAAACAATATGAAATTGTTAAAGAAATAAATGATTATATTAATTTTGCCTTCCCTTTATAGAAAAGTCAGACTAAAAGATACAAGATTGATTTAAGTTTAAGTTTATTTACTTTATTAATCCCCCTGAGGGGAAATTCAATGTTTTCACTCTTGCTTGTCAATTGCACACAGGACCGAAAGACACACACATGCACAAACAGGACCTATACATGCACAAAGTGGAGAGATGTCAGATTGAGGGGGCTGCCCTTGGTGAGGCATCCGAGCGGTTGGGGGGTTCAGTGCCTTGCTCAAGGGCATCTCGGCAGTGCCCAGGAGGTGAACTGACACTTCTCCAGCCACCAGTCCGGACGGGGACTCGAGCAGGTGACCCTCCGGTTCAAGGGCACGTCCCTATGGGCTGAGCTGCTGACCCCCCCCCCCCCCCCCCCCATAAATCCAGATTATATCTGAGTTATCAGCTGTTTCTTACTGTTTTATATTCAAAGCACTTTTGTAATAAGGGTTGCAATGCTATGATAACTGTCTCCGAAAATATTGCAGTGTCACGGTATCATGGTATGACCTTTCACGGAATGAAAACCGAAGGTGTTTTTTTTTTTTTGTTTTGTTTGGTTGATCAAACCATACCATAAACACTTGACACTTGAAGCCATTTTGTTTATGAAAATATGTGTAAAAGTCTCCCCTTTGAAAATAACTGTAAATAAAGGGAGATTATCTGTCCAGTTGAATTTTTTTTCCCAGTATTGTAGATAAGCAAATATACACGGTATGATAGCTGTCAACTTTTATATCACGGTATACCTTAAAACTGGTTATCCCTGCAACCCTATTTGTAATTATCAACAGCTACTTCAACTTTTTGTTAGAAGTACCTCATCAGACTGGAGTAGGCTAAATGTACCTGGTTACTTACTCATCTCTAACATTTGGTTAAGCTTTTCTCATCAGCACTCCTAGATACAGTCAGTATTTATGAAAACGCCTGCAAAACGGGGAAATTAAAGCATTCAGTATCATGCTGCAGAGTTGGTGTGTGGCCTTCTTCACTTCAAAAGGTATTTTTCAACCTGGACCTTATTTTTCAAAGGTGTTTGTGTCTAAGTAGTCTCTGTATACAGACTCTACATTCAGTGAAACCCCGGAGATCTTGCCTCCGGAAGAAGAGCCGAAGAGCCCTGGTTTCCGGTTGTAGGCTGTTCGTAGTCCGCGTGATATTGACCAATCACGTTTGAGTTGGCTGCAATTGTTGCCAGGTTAAATGGTCTGTGCGGTGAACTAACGAGGTGGAACATAATTGGCGTCACTGCAAAATCTGAATCCATCGCAGTGGTTCAGCATTAGGGCTGCCACTAACGGATATTTTCATTGTCGACTAATCTGTCGTTTATTTCTTCGATTAATCGACTGATCATTTCATCGAAAAATGTGTTAAAATGTTGTAAAATGTCGGTCTGTCTCGCCCAAACCCCAAAATTACGTCATCTAATGTCTTGCTTCATACTCATGCCTAATGGTTTCGGTTCACTGTCATGGGAGAGTGTGTAAAGCTGCCAATATCTGAACGTAAGAAGCTGCAGTAAGAGTATTTTGGGGTACTTTTACAGTACTTTCCTATGAAAAATGACTCAAACCGATTAGTCAACTACTAAAATAGTCATCGATTATTTTAATAGTCGATTAGTCATCGATTAGTCGACTAATCGTTGCAGCCCTATTTAGCATATTTACTTATATATAAATGGAAGTCAGAAACTTCGAAAATTCACCTCCTTCACCCAAATCAAACCGGAATGCCAAAAAATCGGGGGTCTGTCCCCAGAGGCTGTATTGCCGTCTGCCGGAAGTCAGACGCCAAATACAGCCGATGGTTTCAGAGAGTGGTGTCTAAGTGACTGATGGGAACAACATTTTTTGAAATCGGTCCAGTTTTGCTCTTTTTTGACGCTGACATGCTCAGATAGTTCTATGTGTCTGAAAAGACTATTGAAGGGATCCCTACAGAGATAGACCTTTTTGTCGAAGAGTAAGATCGTTTATGTTTTACCAGTAACAGCCCCAATATCACTGTTGTCTACACTACATTCAAAGTCAACAGAAAAAAATAAAACTTACAGAAACCATTTTGGTTCATCTCTCCACTGTTTTTACAATCACCAACTTGGTTTTGGTTGAAATAAATCCTTAAAGGGATACTTTGCCAGGGCGTGGTAAATAGTGCTGGTGCCCCACGTACAGAGGCACTGCCTTGCTGCAGCGGCTGCAGGTTTGACTCCGGACTGCGTCCCTCTGCTGCTTGTCACACCCCCCCCCCCCTCTCTCCCCCATTTCACACACTGTCCTGTCCATTAAAGGCAAAAGCCCCAAAAATAATCTTAAAAAAAGGGATACTTTGCTGATTTTCAACCAGCTTTGTATGGTAACAGTGTGGGTAGTGTGTTTACATGAACTATGGTTAACTTCCCAAGTTACGAGCGCCCAGATCTCCTTGCTCAGCTCTCAACTGTAAATTGTTTTTCACTGGCTCTGAAGCTTGAACTACAGATTATACTTAAGCCAGCGAGTATATTAATAACACAATCCAATGTTGATAGAACAGAGCATATTTACTGTGCGGCAGTAAACAATAACACAAACCATCAGGAAACATTTCTGCTAAAGAGCTCAGTGGATGAAAAATAATCAGACCTTATGGAACATGTTCTTGTTCTCACTCCCTCTTGACTTTAGCTCTTTGTTTACTTTCCCCACCTCCGTTTTTGTTCCCATGAGCTGAGCTGAACTGCTAGTCAGAGTGATTTAATTCACTGACATGCTCTGGCATTGCTGATGTCAATTCAACATGCTGAATCAGCTAAAAAAAAAAGTTGACAGGGACTGACAAGGGGCAACAGTGCGACACATTGCACCAACTAGGGCAAAAGACGTTAACCAATGGCCCAACTTTGACCGACAGCTGACCTCAGGCTTGGTGTGTCAGGGTCCTAAGGGTACACAGAAGTCACTGTCCAATGCACAAGGATCCATTTCTTTT
Source organism: Epinephelus cyanopodus (assembly GCA_026686955.1). Lineage (NCBI taxonomy): Eukaryota > Metazoa > Chordata > Actinopteri > Perciformes > Serranidae > Epinephelus > Epinephelus cyanopodus. The sequence continues at coordinate 2,161,046 of CM048919.1, forward strand.
CATTTATTTGAACAGACAATAGTGCAAGTGTCAAAGACAGACAAAATCCTCTTGGTGGGGACTGAACTTTGCCCTTTGGCAACTTTGGTTATTTATTTTTATTATAAAAGTAAGGAATATTTCAGTTATAGTTAGGGAATTTTAGCAAATAGCATAGACCATCTGTGAAAAAAATGCTTACCACTAGCTTTCTTCACTAATATGTTCATTCAACACATTGATTTATGCAAACCCAAATCCTTGTGGAAAATTCTGGGTAGCCAGTCAAAATCAGGATGCTCAGAGGACCTGGGCAAAAAATTGGGAAAATAAACTTTTGAAAATAATAGCTTGAGAGATGTCTATTGAGGTTTTTGGGGGGGTGTTGAATTGATTCCAGCCATTTGCAATTGTGATTACAATATAACAAAAAAATGTTATCATTAGTTTTCTTGCTTGATTCAGTATTACCCCTACATTATATTACGGGGGCACTGACCTGACCTGACATAGTGTAAATGACCATCAACAGTCAAACACGCAGCTCACACAGCAGCGCAGCACAGCACTGTACCTTAAGTGGAGCAAGCCAGTTTTGCGTTCAGCCATTGTCACGTAAATGACAAATTCCAGCATGCATAGCACAGCACAGCAGCATGTCAAGTGGGTTAAGATTAATCATGCAGCACTATATTTTATTAACATAATTAAACTCACTGGAAACGTTGTTTTACCAGTTTTGCAGTCAACCTTCTTTATCAAACTCCCCAGCATCTCCCTCAGGGGCCATTCACATGCAGCGTCTTTTGCGCGCACAAATACATTAGTTTCAATGTAGACGCGCGCTAAGCGCACTCACAATTCAAAGCGACGCCGTAGCGGCGCGCATCCGGTGCGACGCGCCTGTATTTTCGTCCGCGTCGCACAGAGATGGAAAAATCTCAACTTTTTCGAATGCAGCAAGCGCACCGCATGTCATGTGATAAGAATTAACCAATCAGCTCCGCGGATCTGCTTCTTCCTTTCTGTCCAACGGACTTCACAACAAATAACACACACTATCTCTCTACCAGCATCTCCTTCTCTCCTTCTCCTCCACACACACACACACACACACACACACACACACTTTAACTTTTTTGAAAACTTTGTAACTTTTTTACTCCCCCTGTGAGTAACAGGCGGTTTTGGTTGCTTAGTAACGGCAGGCGCGACAGTCGCGCAACCTCCGAAGCGCCTTGGATAAAAGGGTGGAAATGGCACAGCTGGCGTTTTCCACGCGCTTTTAGACGCTGCATGTGAACGGCCCCTCACTCATGTTGTCATGCCTGGTTTATGTTCTGGCAGGAGTTGCCATGACATTTGCCACAAGCTGAGATACACCTGACTCTAGATCTATCACGATAACAAATTTTGCTGGGCTATTGATTGCGTCAGAAATTATTGCGATAAGCGATAATATTGCATAATATTGTGCTTTTAAGACCATTTTTATTATCGTTGTAATTTTGCTGTCTTTAGACCATTTTTGAAACTTATATAATGATAATAAAGGCGTAATGATGCCAGTTCAGCCTTTTAAATAGAAATAAACATTTATTTAACTAGAATATTTAGGACTGCAAAAAAATAATTTAAATATCCGAAATAACACGTAAAAATACCAAAATAAATAAATGTATACCTTTATAAATACAAAAAATATACCCTTAGTCCCTGTTAATATAAAGTGCACTGTAATAGAAAAAAAATCAAACAACCAAAAACGATAAAATGGACTCTTAGTCTGTTATCAAAAATTGCATTTGAATAAAAAAAAAAAACAATATATACATAAATATAAATAAGAAATATATATAAATAAATGCTGTGGCATTTGGTTTAGAAACAAGTTCCATGTCTTTCTCTTACGCCCAACTCTCTTCTATTTCTCCGCCTTGTCTCCCCCTCACCAAGATAGCACGAGCTGCGGTCACATGAGGACTTTTCAGTCGGGTTGGGTGAACCCGATTGAAGTCATTCCGATTGGCCAACCTGTTTACATGGGATGTCTTCTATTGGAATGGGTGTTTACATGCACTAGCGTATGTAATCGGGTTGGGAGGTATTTAACTGTAGTTAGAACATGGCACTTTTAAATACTTGATTCTGATTGGTCAAACAAAATTCTGCGGTGTTTATTTCTTGAGGTGTCACTGCTGCCCTGCTGCTCCATTGCTAGGGACGCCATAGCATGAGGAGCATCAAAATCAGTTAATGTTAGTCCACACAAGCCAAATAGGATTGGAGTGGAAATGGGAACACACCTACTGAATGTATACACATGCTGCTTTTGCTTTTTAATGATTATAATAATAAAGTGGAAAAAAGGCCAACTCTGCTGTACAGGAACCAGTGAAGGTAAACAGGGAAACTTTGCTCATATTCAACCAGCTGTGTGTCAACGCATTGTGCGCAGATGAACTCAGCCCCCCCGACAGTCCAGCTGTCAGTCTGGGTGCTGGGAGCTGCATGGGGGTGAAGCTAAACACTGTTCATCTGCACACACTGTGTTACCTCGATTTCGTTGCTGTGTCAGTCTGATATCCTGATTATATCCTTCAAATGCATATTGTAGAAATTTGAGAGTATTTCTCCAGGGAGTGCTCTTAGCAACAGTGGGAGCGCCATGCCAGTCTAGCTCCGAAACCGAAAGTTTGTCGGACTTAGCAACAGTAACTAAGGGGGCGGCCTTTGAGAAGGGTGACTTCAATATTAATTATCATTAGGCTGCCGTTGCCATGGATACAGAGTACAGACACATTTCTCTTTGCGGATTTTGAGTCAATAAAACGTGCTTTAATCATTTATTTGTGTCACATCACTGAATGTTTTAGTAGTAAAGCCATGTTCTAAGTGGGATAATGTATAGTGAGCCGGTTGAAAAATAACTCCCTTCAGGGGAATGTGTCTGTGCATGTGTGTGTGCATGTGTGTGGGTGGGTGGGTGTGCCATCCATAGTCCAGGGCATATAACGATGGACTTTGCAGCATGAGCCAGTCCCTAGACAACTGTAGCACACTCAGGTGCTGCTGTAAAAAGCAAGGAGTCAGGTGCATCTCAGCTTGCGGCAACTGTCATGGCAACTCTTGCCAGAACATTGACCAGCCAGATGACAAAATGAGTGAGGGAGATGCTGGGGGGTTTGATATATCAAATCAAAGCAAACTTTATTTATATAGTACATTTTATACATTAAAAATGCAACAGAAAGTGCTTCACAAAATAAAAACATACAACACACACACACACACACACACAGTCAATATAGTAACATGGAAGGGCACTGAGGAACCAGGTGACCATCTATGGGGGGCTCATCCACGCTGAGAGGTGTCATAGCCTACGGCCACAGGGAGCACCACCACAGAGTCCACCCCAACCCAGACAGACCGAGGTAGACTCACAGTCCTCTGGGCCTGAGGGATCTCCAGGACAACGTACCCGCAGGCAGACCGGACACACCTCTCAGTTTGGAGGCCCCCCCATGAGGAAACACTGGAGCTAAAAAACTAAAAGACTAAAAGGCAATATGATCAGATAAAATAAGTATGAGATAAAATAATGATAAAATGCATAAAAATTTAAGGATTTAGAAAAATTAAATATTTAAAAAAATGAAGATTTAGAAATTTAATAATGATAAAATGCAAGGATTTAAAAATAAATTGTTTAAAAGCAATAGAGATTAAAATAACATATAATAGAATAATTAAAACAGTAAAAGAAATCAGTTAAAAGCAAAACTAAAAAGGTGGGTCTTGAGCCTCCTTTTAAAAACATCAACAGTATCTGCAGTCCTGATGCTCTCCAGCAGGCTATTCCATAAGTTAGGGCCATAATGGCTGAATGCTTTCTTCCTGTGGGATTTAGTTGTAATTCTTGGAATGATTAAAAGGCTGGTGCCGGATCCGCGAGTGTTGATATGATAAAAGCAGGTCAGAGAAATACAGTGAACAAAAATATAAACGCAACACTTCTGTTTTTTGTCCCATTTTTCATGAGGTGAACTCTAAGATCTAAAAGTTTTTCTCTATACGCAAAAGACCATTTCTCACAAATATTGTTCACAAATCTGTCTAAATCTGTGTTAGTGAGCACTTCTCCTTTGCCAAGATAATCCAACCCACCTCACAGGTGTGGCATATCAAGATGCTGATTATACAGCATGAATATTACACAGGTGTGCCTAACTGTGCGTTCACACCAAACGTGAATTTGCAAATTCGCGCGTCAAGATTACATACAAAGTCAATGCAAAGACACGATTAGACACAAATTCGCACCGGGCGGCGCGATGGACGCGTTTAGCGCGACGCGATAGACGCGATGGACGCAGCGTGATAGGCGCGAAATTTGCGTCCAACGCCTCATCGCTCGAGTTGAAAATATTGAACTTTTGAGGCAAATTCGCGTGACTCTGAGCCGCGAAGGCCAATCAGCGTTGAGATTTTCCCAACGTCATGGTTGACATCCAGTTGTTGACACAACAATAAACTGCTACTCGCTGGAGACAGATGGACAGGCACTCCGCAGCTGAAATAGAGCACCTGTAGTTGGTGTCCTGCTGGGAGATCCTGGTGCCAGCCCTTTGCAACAGGTCCTCAAACTGGGCCCCAGTCAGCCCGAAGTACCGCTGAAAGCGGCTATCATCCAGACAGAGTTCCTGGAGGAGGTGGTGAAACTCGCAGAGTTGGATGTGCTTCTGCAGGATAGAGTGAACCCAAAAACGACGGCGTTTGGCCCTCCAACGCATCTGGGACTTCCAGAGCAGGTACAAAGCAGTGATGGTGGTTATCTCTGCCATGGTCGTCAGTGGCTACCCGGAGCTATATGATACTACGTGTCTACTCTACAGAGACCGCAACAAAAAGGAGCAGGCTTGGGTGAAAGACACCGAGGAGATTGGTCTACTTGGTAAGTTCTGTAAATATGTGTCTTTAATTAGTTTGCAGAATGGTTGTACTATGAACGTTAGCACTAGCTTAGCTCCAGTTAGCACAGCCGCCGGCTGCTCCGCTACTCGCGCGAATGACACGATAACGCGAATTAACAAAATGGTCGGGCGTCGAAACTCGGGCGTTACGGGCAGCACGTTACTCGTGTTATGCGCGAGTAATTCGCTTCATTCGCGTTTGGTGTTAACGCACAGTTAGGCTGACCACAATAAAAGGCCACTCTAAAATGTTCAGTTTTATCACACAGCACAATGCCACAGATGTTGCAAGTTTTGATGGAGCGTGCAATTTGCATGCTGACTACAGGAATGTCCATGAGGGCTGTTGCCCGTGAATTGAATGTTCATTTCTCTACCATAAGGCGTCTCCAAAGGCGTTTCAGACAATTTGGCAGTACATCCAACCGGCCTCACAACCACAGACCATGTCTAACCACACCAGCCCAGGACCTCCACATCCAGCATGTTCACCTCCAAGATCGTCTGAGACCAGCCACCCGGACAGCTGCTGCAGCAATCAGTTTGCATAATAATTTCTGCACAAACTGTCAGAAACTGTCTCAGGGAAGCTCATCTGCATGCTCGTCATCCTCATTGGGGTCTCGACCTGACTGCAGTTTGTCATCGTAACCGACTTGAGTGGGCAAATGCTCGCATTCGATGGCGTCTGGCACGTTGGAGAGGTGTTCTCTTTACGGATGAATCCCGGTTTTCACTGTTCAGGGCAGATGGCAGACAGTGTGTGTGGCGTTGTGTGGATGAGGGGTTTGCTGATGTCAACGTTCTGGATCGAGTGGCCCATGGTGGCGGTGGGGTTATGGTGTGGGCAGGCGTATGTTATGGACAGTAAATACAGGTGCATTTTATTGATGGTATTTTGAATGCACAGAGATACCATGACAAGATCTTGAGGCCCATTGTTGTGCCATTCATCCACGACCATCACCTCATGTTGCAGCATGATAATGCACGGCCCCATGTTCTGCCCCATGAGCTGTATACAATTCCTGGAAGCTGAAAGCATCCCAGTTCTTGCGTGGCCAGCATACTCACCGGACATGTCACCCATTGAGCATGTTTGGGATGCTCTGGATTGGCGTATACAACAGCGTGTTCCACTTGCTGCCAATATTCAGCAACTTCGCACAGCCATTGAAGAGGAGTGGACCAACATTCCACAGGCCACAATCAACAAGGTGATCAACTCCCACGCCTTTTATTGTGGCCAGCCTAAGGCACACCTGTGCAATATTCATGCTGTCTAATCAGCATCTTGATATGCCACACCTGTGAGGTGGGATGGATTATCAAAGCAAAGGAGAAGTGCTCACCTAACACAGATTTAGACAGATTTGTGAACAATATTTGTGAGAAATAGTCTTTTGTGTATATAGAAAAAGTTTTAGATCTTTGAGTTCAGCTCATAAAAAATGGGAGCAAAAACAAAAGTGTTGCGTTTATATTTTTGTTCAGTATAAGATGGCCCAAGACCGTTAAGACATTTAAAAACTAATAAATTAACCTTAAAATTGATCCTGAAACACATGGGGAGCCAATGTAGTGATTTTAAAACCGATGTAATGTGCACCCGACCTCTGGTCTTCGTCAGCACTCATGCAGCTGAGTTTTCAAGTAATTGTAAGTTAGAGATGGTCTAAACGACAAGAGATAAAAGCATGCATCAGCACCTCTGTGTTAGCTGGGCGGACTCTGGCTATGTTCTTAAGATGATAAAAAAATATTTGTTATATTTTTTATGTGTGGAATAAAACTAAGTTCAGAGTCAAAAATGACACCCAGGTTCTTCACACATTGTGAAGGTTTAGAATCTTGTAGTTTTGGTAAAAGTTTTTCTCTCCTGCCTTCAGGACCAATAATTAAAACCTCTGTTTTGTCCTGGCTGAGCTGTAGAAAATTCACTGCCATCCATGACTTGATATCTAAAATACAGTTAAAAGGGTATCAGTTGGCCCTGTGTCATCAGGAGACACGGCGATGTACAGCTGTGTATCATCTGCATAACTGTGGAAGCTGCCTCCTGATGACGTCCCCCAAGGGGAAGCATGTATAGATTAAAAGAATTGGAAAAATTGACCCTTGGGGCACCACACCTAATTTTATGTGTTCTGGAGGAGCAAGTATCCATACTTACAAAGAAACATTGATCTGTGAGTTAAGAGCCGAACCAGATAAAAACAGTACCAGAGAGGCCCACCAGGTTTCTGAGTCTGTTTAATAAAATGTGGTGATCTACTGTATCAAAGGCGGCGCTTAGATCCAGCAGTACCAAGACAGTGAGTTTTTGTGAATCTGCATTAAACCTGATATTTAAAATCTTTAAAAGGGCTGTCTCGGTACTTTGATTCATCCTGAAACCAGATTGATACTTCTCTAAAATATTGTTTCTATTTAAAAAACCATTCACTTGGTTAAAACCAACTTAACGTTTCTAAAAAACGTTAAGTTGGATACAGGTCGGTAATTATTAATTACACTGCTGTTTTGAAGGCAGCTAGGAAGACATCCGTGTGAAGAGAGTAATTTACTATATTTAAAATCGGTTCCTCAAAGAATCCATAAAATGATTTTAAAAGTGATTTGGGAATCAGATCTAAAAGGCAGGTTGTTGGGTTTACCTGGGAGAAAACTCGAATAAGTGTCCTTGCATCAACCAGGGTAAAACTCTCCACTGTTTCCTCGGATAAAAACTGTTCAGGTGTGTTAAAAATTACATTCTGTTGAAATAAAAGACTGGATCTGATGTCATCGATTTTACTTCTGAAGTGGTCTGCAAAGTCCTCGCAGAGGGTGTCTGTTGGCATCTTGGATGATTTATTAAAATTGGTGCTGGTAAAAAGATCAAAGGTGGAGAAAATAAATTTAGAGTTGTATTATGATCTGTAATGAGTTTGGAAAGTTTGACTGTTTTATTGTAGAATTTGAGTTGATCACGCAATATTTCATAGTGAACTGTCAGTTTGTTTTTTCTCCACATGACTAGAAAACTGATAAAACAACGTTTCCTGTGAGTTCAGTTCTGTTTCATTATGTTAATAAAATACCTTGTATGTGATCAGGGAGTGATTTTTTCTGATAAATAATGGCTGGAATCAATTCAGCACCCCCAAAAAACTCTACATAGACATCTCACAAGCTATTATTGGTAAAAGTTTATTTTCCCTTTTTTTTTTCCAGGTCCTCTGAGCACCCTGATTTTGATTGGCTCCCGCTCTGAGTCTGGTGTCAGAGACACTTCAGATGCTCTGAGTTGTGCATCTGTGCGATTGTGTTGCGGTGTGTACCGAGAGTTTTAATTTAAGGTGCTCAAAGACTCGGGCGCACTATAAGCAGAGCGTTTAGCGCACTTCCGTGTTGTAGTTTCCAATAAAAATGTCCGTGAAACACTACATTACCCCCAATTCTTGCACATTTCTGTCATGGCGATGTGAAAATACATGTCGAGCAATCTTTTGAGTGACAGTGGTGCGTGGAGCGGAGTCCGTGCACACAGGGCGTGGACCTCCGCGGATTCTCTCACTCACACACATGTTCATACACTGGTGGCCTAGGCTACTGTAGAAGGTGCCACCTGCTACTCAGTTTTTTTCACAGTCACACACTGATGGAACACCCACCAGGAGCACTTTGGGGTTCAGTGTCTTGCTCAAGGATACTTCGACATGTAGACTGGAGGAGCACAGCCTCAAATCCGCTCTACCTCCTGAGCCACAGCCGCTTAGAAGCATTGGGTATAAGTACTTGGACTCTGGTTTGTTTTACCCTCATTCCGCTGACCAGCACATCATGTGAATCCCCTAAATGAGTATTAGCATGCTGGATGTGTTTCCATTCCTAGACCCTATAATGGTGGAGTAACACAACTGTCTCTCCATGGCTGTTATGTTGACCAGGAGCCCTCAGGCGGGTCTTTCAGCTCCACTGTTCATTTGTACTAGCCATAGTGTGACTGATGCACTTTTGAGCTTGTTGTACAAGCCTAAGCACATGTTGCTAATGACGAAGGCCTACAGCTAAAAGTTTCTGGACAGAAATCACACCTGTGGTTCTGCTTTACATGCATCATTGTAATAAATGTCAGATGCACCGGTGCAACCAATGAAAATATTTGGTTGCCCTTGATAAATTTTTGTCACATTTGTGACCAAGCTGTTTGCACTCTGCGAAATGGAGAGAATCAAAAGTGTCTATTTCACGAATGGAATCTATAGGTATAAAACCTACCCCGTTAAGGGTTTTTTGGGGGGAGTTTTTCCTTATCTGCTGCGAGGGTCCTAAGGACAGGGGGATGTCGTATGGCAAATTGTGATATTGGGCTTTATAAATAAAATTGAAATTGAATATGATTTATTTATTTATCTATATATATATATATATATATACCTATCTATCTATCTATCTATCTATCTATATCTATATCTATACACACACACACACACACACACATACATACATACATACTACATACATACATATACATACATATATATATATATATATATATATATATATATATACACACACACACACACACACACACACACACATATAAATACACAGTGGGGCAAAAAAAGTATTTAGTCAGCCACCAATTGTGCAAGTTCTCCCTCTTAAAAAGATGAGAGAGGCCTGTAATTTTCATCATAGGTACACTTAAACTGTGAGAGACAAAATGAGAAAAAAAAATCCAAAAATCACATTGTCTGATTTTTAAAGAATTTATTTGCAAAGTATGGTGGAAAATAAGTATTTGGTCAGTAACAAAAGTTCATCTCAATATTTTGTTTTATACCCTTTGTTGGCAATGACAGAGGTCAAACGTTTTCTGTAAGTCTTCAGACACACTTGCTGGTATTTTGGCCCATTCCTCCATGCAGATCTTCTCTAGAGCAGTGATGTTTTGGGGCTGTCGATGGGCAACACGGACTTTCAACTCCCTCCAAAGATTTTCTATGGGGTTGAGATCTGGAGACTGGCTAGGCCACTCCAGGACCTTGAAATGCTTCTTACAAAGCCACTCCTTCGTTGCCCGGGCGGTGTGTTTGGGATCATTGTCATGCTGAAAAACCCAGCCACGTTTCATCTTCAATGCCCTTGCTGATGGAAGGAGGTTTTCACTCAAAATCTCACAATACATGGCCCCATTCATTCTTTCCTTTACACGGATCAGTCGTCCTGGTCCCTTTGCAGAAAAACAGCCCCAAAGCATGATGTTTCCACCCCCATGCTTCACAGTAGGTATGGTGTTCTTTGGATGCAACTCAGCATTCTTTCTCCTCCAAACACGACAAGTTGAGTTTTTACCAGAAAGTTCTATTTTGGTTTCATCTGACCATATGACATTCTCCCAGTCCTCTTCTGGATCATCCAAATGCTCTCTAGCAAACTTCAGACGGGCCTAGACATGTACTGGCTTAAGCAGGGGGACACGTCTGGCACTGCAGGATTTGAGTCGCTGGCGGTGTAATGTGTTACCAGTGTTTCCCCTACATAGACTTTACTTGGGCGGCCCACCCAAGTAGATTGACACCCGCCCAAGAAGATGAAAAAAAAAAAAAAAAAAAAAAAACCCAACCAAAACAAACCGCGCGGTCATAATTACTGGCACAGCGTAGGGAAAACTCAGTCCACCTGTCTGTCTCTCACTGGGTTGTCAGGCGCACACACCAACACGCGCGCGTGCTCGTGTATTCCGCCAGCCCGACCCACCTTGTTAAGTGCTCATTAGCTCGACACCACCTGCAGCGTTGCACAGCCCTGCTTGCTTCAAGTGTCTCTGAGGTAAGTTAAGTAACTTTAATACATTTTCATCCCCTAAATTCAAATCATTAAATGTCTGAAATGACGCACTGTTGTGTTTAACAGCAACGATATCTTAAAGGTAGGGTCCAAAGTGTTGTTCGTTGCGGTTTGTAACGTTAAACAAAATATTCAACCTGGGTCCCTCCTCTCGGGCTAAGCCTACTGTGCAGCCTCCTGCCCCTGACAGCAGCAGCAGCCGCAGCCGCTAATGTACAGCAGCAGTTGTCAGAAAAGCAAAATCAAGAAACAGTCCAAGGAGCTGGGGACCGATAGCCGGCAGTCACTGACAGCGGGAGCCTCGAGCGTTAACGAGCAGGGAAGAAGGTGTTAGCCGTGGCGGCTAGCATCTGCCGCTAGCATTAGCTTCCCAGTTCACAACAACAGCGCTCCTATTTGTTATCGCTCCGATTCGCAGCTCCAGCGGGTTATGGTAATGCTAGACTGGTTATTGGACAAGGCATCTGTAAAGTAAGTCGACTTGGACACGTGGCCTTGCAAGGAAGTTCTGTATTTCTTCATTTAAAAAAATACATGTGACAGAACAAATAAACAAACTCACTTTCCAAGTGAAAGTTTCCAGTCATTGGCTAATAGGGCAATCACTGTTGCACTTCACATAAATTTGCATAAGAGCACAATGTGAATAATTTCAGTTAATTTTCTTGTGCTCTTTTGCATTTTGGTTATGCAAGTTTTTTTTTCTCTTTTAGATCAAAACTGAACTGAGGAACAGGCTGCAAGGAGAGCATCTTGCTGCATGCATGCGCATCAGCATAAATGGACCTGACCCCCAATCCTTTCCATACAGAAAGGCATTGGAGATCTTTTTTTCAAACAGAGAAAAATACACTGCTCTAACAAAAACTGTCAGCTTTGCAAATAGCTTTAAATAGCTTTTTTTTTTTTTTTTTTTCGTTTTTCTTTTGGGTTCTGTTTGTGTTAAAGCAAGTCTGCAGCAGGCTTAAGTTGTATCTATGTGCAATAAATAACACATGGTTCATAAACCAGTTTGACTAGATTATTTTGAATGCACTTATCAAACACCGCGACGTCCCCCTCCACCGCCCGGCCCACCACCACAAGTAAATTCTCAACCTAGGGGAAACACTGGTGTTACTGATGGTAGCCTTTGTTACTTTGGTCCCAGCTCTCTGCAGGTCATTCACTAGGTCCCCCCGTGTGGTTCTGGGATTTTTGCTCACCGTTCTGTGATCATTTCGACCCCACGGGGTGAGATCTTGCGTGGAGCCCAAGATCGAGGGAGATTATCAGTGGTTTCTTCACATCAAGCTGCTTACCTATTGCAGATTCAGTCTTCCCAGCCTGGTGCAGGTCTACAATTTTGTTTCTGGTGTCCTTTGACAGCTCTTTGGTCTTGGCCATAGTGGAGTTTGGAGTGTGACTGTTTGAGGTTGTGGACAGGTGTCTTTTATACTGATAACGAGTTCACACAAGTGCCATTAATACAGGTAATGAGTGGAGGACAGAGGAGCCTCTTAAAGAAGAAGTCACAGGTGTGTGAGAGCCAGAAATCTTGCTTGTTTGTTGGTGACCAAATACTTATTTTACGGAGGAATTTACCAATTAATTCATTAAAAATCCTACAATGTGATTTCCTGGATTCTTTCCCCCTATTTTGTCTCTCATGTTTGAAGTGCACCTTTGATGAAAATTATAGGCCTCTCTCATCTTTTTAAGTGGGAGAACTTGCACAATTGGTGGCTGACTAAATACTTTTTTGCCCCACTGTATACATACATATGTATCTATACATATTAGGGGTGGGGGAAGATATTGTTGCAGCGAAATATCGCGATATTTTGCGTGGCGATATTGTATCGATTCAGAGACACCAAATATCGATATTTTTGGTCATATACATCCTTAACTAAGGCTGCAAATATAAACTCAGTGTTTTGATTTGTGTAACATTTGACTTGTAGTTGTCTTGTAGAAAAGACAGTCATGTTTTATTTTTCTATTCAGTTTATTTTAAAGTCATTTTACTTTGAAAATTTTTAAAAGCTGCAAAGCTTGTGTGAGTTGCAGTGTTTGTAAAAAGTACAATAGTGTGCATTCAGTAAAGTTTGACTATATTATGGCTGAAATACAGTCAAGTTTGTCAGGTAAAAGAGGCAATTACAATGAGTAGTAGACAATGTTTTAATTTGTGTAAGATTTGTCTTGCAGTTGGAAAAGACAGACATGTTTTATTTTTATATTTGGTTCTAACCAAGCTGCTATTTGTGTTTTTACACTTGAATGAGCTGCTGCTTGAAGTCAATTTTATTTGAATAAATTTTTGAAGTAAGATGAATAGACTGAAAACTTTTTTTTTTAACAGATGACACATGTTGATCAAGACGAAGTATGTTAGCATCTTTTGCAGCTGAAAATTTTGCTATATATCGTGATATTGTTGAT